>LR752767.1:0-10772 GCA_902729485.2 Mus minutoides
GAGCAAAGGGACAGCTCAGAGCTAACATCTTGATCCACAGCCACAAAGCAGAAAGTCAGAAACACAGTACTCTTTTGAAACCTCAAAGGCCACTCCCAGTGACATACCTCCTCCAGCAAGCCATACCTTCTAATTCTTCCAAACATTTCTACCAACTGGGGGAGAAGGCAGGTATCCAAGTGTATGAGCCTATGGGGACTATTCTCAACCAAATCACTACACTGAACTATCATATATAAATCACAAATGAAGAAAATACACTACAGATTTTGTGGTCCCCCTGCCCCATGCTGGCTCCAGGCTGGGAGTTCAGACCTGATGCCCCTGAAAGTGTGCCACAGGAAGCCACATACAGCATGGCCCTCCAGCTAGGCTGGCTCCTTTTGTTATCCAACTCCCACCCCCTTCCAAGTCTCTGTTGCTGGCCTGGCCAGAGCTGCTCAGACATTCTAGGAAGAAGAAGGCAGCTCCACCTGGTCTCCAAGATGGAGCCAGGGGCCCTAGGAACTGGGTGGCGGGGAGGGGCCTTGAACAGAAACATGTCTTGGTCTCCATTATTTCTCTCAACTGTTCACTCCTATACAGCTCTAGCCACCGCAAGCGGTCTTACAGAACCCCACAAGATTTTTCTGTAGGCACAGTTTATGGAGGCATTCTCTCAAGTGAGAGTGCCCCTTCCCAAATGACTGTTACTTGTCTCTCTACGGAAATGGGGATGGCCATTGCACAGTAACTGCTTAGAACTGGAATGTCTTCTAGCACAGTGCAAACCGGCAACTCTCCAGTATTTGTCCTTTGTCTGATGTTTGATCTTAACTGGGACACCCAGCTGCTCAATCTGCATACTCATGAGTCAATATTTGAACTGAAACCTGAGTCTTCTCCTGCACAAACTCCTGACCCTCCTCCCCATCACCATAGTATGATCATTATTCTTTCAGTCCCCAAATTTCAACTGTTCCATTAGCTCCAAATATTAAATTCTCAACTCACAGTTAGTTCTCTGTAATCTCATCTTTGCTGAGAGTGTTGCTAAGAAGAAGCCCATCACCTCATATCTGAGTGTATCTCACTTACAGCCTGATGTGCCCATTCTCTGCCACTCTAGAAGCAACACTGAAGACCAGTTCAGTGAAAACAACTTGCTGTTCTCGATGATTGAATAAATGTTCTAGCTGAACATTCACAAAAATCTGTCTTCTCAGAGTCATATAATGGAGAAAAGTCCACCATACTATCTTTTCACGTTTAGAGTTCACTTTGAATTTTTCTAGATACAGATAGTTTCAGGGAAAAAAAAGGAGAGTTGGAGACAGGGCTTTTCAATTAATCTCTTGCTATCAGCATTTACAGCTGTTCTCAGAAGGTAAAGGAGTCTAGAGAAAGAATGAGTGAATTTGCCATCTTAGGGGTTATTACAAGTCGTGCTAAGGCTACAGTCATTAGAACTGCTATTAAGATTTCTTCCCCATCAAGAGATTAATTAATTTTTCCTTATATTTTAAGATTAAAGCAATTAAGAGGTAAAATAAAAGTTAACATCTCCATACATGGGGCAATGTGACATTTTTAGGAAGTTGTTAAAAGATCCTTCCCTTCAAAAAATTAAAATATGATTAGGTATATTATCCCAAATCTTAAGTTAAAAGGCAAACATTGACAGTCAGTGTACATTTAACCTATTTCATTAATTCGTCCTGGTTTATTATTATTATTAGTAGTAGTAGTAGTAGTAGTAGTAGTAGTATTCATCTTCTGTTGTTGTATAGTTTGGGGTTTTTTGTTTTGTTTTTCATTTACAGTGGTTTTTATATCCATTTAGAAGATCTTGGTTTTATAAGTCTTGTTTATACAATTCAAGATAAATTTTTAAGGAAAGTAAAAAGTTACAAATCCAAAATCCCAAAACCTCCCCGGAACCTACTGAGAGGTGAATGAAAAGAACAACTCACTTTTATTAATAACCTCATAAGAAAATTGCATCTCTTTAATTGCACAGTATATACACAGATACTTCATGTACCCCACTTTACTGTAAGTGACTGTTGTGCTGTAATTGGTTGATTCTTCATCTTATCCCTGCTTTTTCTGTAGCATCTGCATAATTTGGTTGAATGCCCAATCTTCGAGAATAGAATAGCTAATATGCCTAAAGCAATGTGCTGGGCAATCTCCTAAGCACTTTATGTGTATTAACTCACTGAATCTTGTTAACATTCTATGAAGTAGATGCTATCCTATATTTTCTAAATGTTGTAGACAGGAACACTATAGCTCATAGAAGCCCATAATTCATCTTAATGATAGAACCACCTGATAAACCCAGAACCAGATTCTGGAATCTCTTGACCTTACAGTGTTCTATTTCTTGGCCATACATGGATATTGAGGAAAAGCATATAAGTTTGATAAGTAATATGGGCACCAAGTTATCTGAAGTATCTGGGTCCAAAAGCATCTCTTCAATACTTATTGCTTCATGCTGCATATAGGAACTAATAAAACATTAAAACTATGACTCTGAGGATAAACTTGAATATTTCACATCTCTTTCTTGATCCTAATATTATTGGATACCCTTTGTCATGGTGAAAAGATGAGGATGAACTAGAATGCACAGTGAACAAAAGCTGCTTGAAGTGAGTGCTTGTGAGTCTTGATTCTGTAATCACACCAACATCCTGAAAAATTGGGACAATCGAGATGTTGTCTGTCTTTACGAGATTATCCTAACGATCCCATCAAAGTCAGAACAACAGAGAAGGGTGAGAAAAGTTCTCAGTAGCAGTAAAACTAACAGGTGCAGGTAATCAGAGAACACTTCATTTAGTTAAGAAGCATCATTGCCATCAAACATTAAATATTGATTATAAAAATACCTGAATACATTCCGAGGAATCAAATGCAATAGGTGTGCGGTGAGGTCAGGCATTTGTGGTTTTTGAAATCTTCCATAGTGCATCTGATGTCCAGCCAACAATGAGCCTTAGAGGGGAAAGCACAGTACACAGGATGTGCAGGGTTATAGGGACACATGATGAGACACCTGTTATAGTTTGTGGAGTAATAGGACACAGAAAACTTTGTCAAGTGCTCAGTTTAAGCTGAGACTTGTGAATAAAGAGAGTTAAGTAGCTAAGAGAAAACACAGTAAAAAAAAAATAATAATAAGGCTAAGGAGATGAACAAAGTGCTGACACACAAGTAAAGGACTCTTAAGTTCAGAACCCCAGGCCCACATAGAATATGAGTGTGGATATGCTGATCTGTAAATTCACAATCCCAGGCCCACATAGAATATGAGTGTGGATATGCTGATCTGTAAATTCAGAATCCCAGGCCCACATAGAATATGAGTGTGGATATGCTGATCTGTAAATTCAGAACCCCAGGCCCACATAGAATATGAGTGTGGATATGCTGATCTGTAAATTCAGAACCCCAGGCCCACATAGAATATGAGTGTGGATATGCTGATCTGTAAACCAGCACTAGAGTTGGAGAAAAGAGGAGCCCAGGACTCCCCCCCCAGCCCCCAATCTATTTAAAATGCCATACTCTAAATTCAGTACTAAAGTGACTAAAGGAATTCTGGCCACAAAAATAGCAGAATGCATTAAATTCCTACTGGGGAGTGCCTACCTCGTGCTACCTATGTACTAACATAGCTCAGAAGAATGAGATTCACAAAACTGCTTGTGCTTCTATGAAAAACAGATTTTCTAAATTATGTCCATAAACCCACTCTGTTTACTCAGTTACTTAATTCAAATTCCTGGTGTCAGACCTGTATTGGAAGCTATTTTGTGGGCAGAAGTGTTCATTAAAATTAAATTTTAGTTACATGAATAATACATGAATATATTCCTTATATAAACAATTAAAAGATCAGACATAAAATGTATTTAATTTCTTTGCCCATCTTGAGTTCTTCTTCTGATATTGCCACCCTTTCCAATTTAGTTATGTGTCTTTCTAGGCTTTCACACACCACACACACACACACACACACACACACACACGTTTTTACACAGCATTTTTGCATATAATAGTTATAAAGTATAATAAAAATAGAGCTATAGAAACATAAAACTAGCATCACAGTGGATTTCTGTTCCCTATAGTTTTACTGGAGTTTGAATATTACCTTGAATTAAACAGATTAATAAATAAATATAAAGGAAAGATGATTAAAAGATTACTGTCGAGGCCAGCCTGGTCTACAAAGTGAGTTCCAGGACAGCCAGGGCTATAAAGAGAAACCCTGTCTCAAATAAATAAATAAATAAATAAATAAATAAATAAATAAATAAGTAAAAGATTACTGATTTTGGGCTCCTAAGTAGAGCAGACCTTTTGACTTTGCATAAATTAGTATTTCCTTAGTGTGTGTGTATGCATGTACATTATGTGTGCAGGTGTGTATCTGTAGTTATAAATATTTAATTCCCAGCATAGGGTTACTACCCACCTCAATGGTTTATGTTCCCAAATGAAAGACACAAACACACAGTCCTGTATTTTAATATGCCTTAAGCAGCACATTAGCTGGGCAACTGCATAATCTCTATGCTGTTAGAGTCTACTTTACTACTGATAACATTGAGTTACTAGCAGCCCTCTGGGCCATGTTCTTTTGGACCTATTAGATGGCTGTTCTTCTCTTTCCTGTAGGTTCTTTTTCCTCCAGAGCAGCTCTGTCTGTCCTACTGCCTCTTCATGGTCCCAAGCCCAAAAACCTAACTCTATCTCTCTTCTCCTTAGCTATTAGCTGCTGCATCTTTTTCTTACCAATCAGAATTAACCGAGGGCAGGTTCCCAAATGCTATATGCTGACTCCAAATGTTGGAGGCCAGCACTTAGCATTAGAATACAAGCAATGTTAGGCCAACACACACGTGTATCTCTCTCTCTCTCTCTCTCTCTCTCTCTCTCTCTCTCTATATATATATATATATATATATATATATATATATATATGCATGACAGATAACATAGACACACATATATGGCATATATTTATGTGTGTCAGAGAGACAGAGAGACAGAGAGGCAGAGATATTTACAAAGGATCATATATTGAGTTGATTGAGAGCAAGTTCGCAAGTTCCATGGATCCCCCTCCACCTCCCTAGGATGATAACTAAGATTACAAGTATGTGCTCTAAGATACAGCTTTTCACATAAGTTCTGGTTATCAAACTCAGGCCTTCATGCTTTAAAGGCAATCACATTACCAACTGTGTTACTTCCCTGACCCTAACTCACTACTTCTTCTCACCTCTTTTATTATTTTTGAAATTGAGTCAATATTAATTTTCTGAAAGGATTAAAACACCAAGAACAATGGTGCTCTGAAATGAAGGGAAAGCTGCCTTTATTTCTTCATTGTCTTTGATTTACTAATAACACATACAAAAGCATTCTTTGCCTTCTAATCAGATGGGAACTTAATGGTCCACAGACAAAGCATTCCAAATGGCTTCTAGAAATTTCCATGTGTCTGCCCCTATGTGTCTGCCTCCAAAATAATAATGTTATGTTGCAAGCTTGTTTCTCTTTTATTCCTGTGATAACTGTATCTATACATTAGGCATCATGATCACTTCTTTATACCAGTACGATTCATTCCACACGAACACATTCACTTATTTATATTGCCTTAGATACTTCCTACCACTAAGAAACATACATTAAGATCCACCTAAATCCCCAACTCAACACAGTCAATGCAAAGCCATGAACAATTACTGCTGAGGAACCCACCCTATCCCCGCGCTGCAACTTGGTCACTTTTCTATGACTGTGATATAACATTATTGCCAAGGAAACTTTAAAAAAGCATTTATTAGGACTTAAGAGGATTTTCAGAGGAATAAGAGTCCTTCACCATCATGGTAAGAAGCATGGTAGCAGGCAGGCATGGTGTGGAGAGCTCATATGTTTGAACGACAAACATGAGCAGAATGAACCATTTGAATGGTGTATGGCCTTAAAACCTCAGAACCTATCCCTAGTGACATATTTCCCCCAGCAATGCCACACCTCTTAATCCTATCCAAATAGTATCACCAACTGTGGAGTAAACATTCTTCACGTGAGCCTATGGGAGCCCTTCTCACTCTGGCCATGATACCCTTCCTTCTTCTGTCTCCTTGAATGCAGGAGAGTTTACCCACAACCAAGAGAAGATGCTTATAAATAAATAAGAAAAAAATTGTCCATCATCAACTGCCACTGCTTATGTAAAACCTACTAAGAGCAATATTATTCACAGGAATATTTTCCTGCTCCTGTGATACATTATTTCTGAGCAATAATAGTATTTAATCTGTGCCTATTTTGAGCATTTACAGCTATCCTATACTGCACAGTTTCATGTTCTTGATCATAATCTTTTGACAGCTAAACTGCAATGAGTTGTCTGAGGATTTTTGAACTTAGATGTATAAAATAGATGTTTCTAAAACATTTTGATTATATATGGGAAAGAGCATCTAGACACTTGAACATAGAACTCAAAAAACAAACAAACAAACAAACAAACAAACAAACAAACCTTCAAGAGCAAGAGTATACACATAGCTGCAAGCTCCCTGGAGCAAAGACTGAGCTCCTTTTGGAGCCAATTGGTTGTTTTCAGCAGAAGACAATCTGTGGATAGGGCATCTCTCAAATATGTGGATAACGCTCTAATTGTGGTGAAGGAATAAAGAAAACAGCAACTCCCCAGCAGTTGTTCTCACATCAGTCGGTCCCACAGACACTTGTATCTTCAAGTCCTGTACTAAATTGATCAGAAAATTACATTATGTTGAATGATGTTTATAAATAGTTCAGACAGAAAGGTGTATTAGTCCATGGGTTGGAGACACATTCATTTTCATAACACTTCTCTGGTAATAAAACTATCTAAAATTCTGAGTTCCCAATGCACTTGAAGATTGCACATGGCCCAACGCCATCACTATGGTGTCCTGTTTTTTAATAATTTTAATTTTTTGAAAAATGAGGTTTTCTATATAATATATTCTGATCGTGGTTTCGCCTCCCTCATGTCTTCCCAGATTTTCCCTGCTTTCTCACCTGCCCAACTCCACACTCTTTCTTTCTCAAAAGAGCCAATGAGAAAGCACGAGAAACACATTCATACATAGAGACATACAAACTCACACACACACTCATACATACAGACATTCCATAAAAAAACAGAACCAGAAACCATAATAAATAAGCAAAACACCTTTAAGGTGATGTATTCCTTTATAACAATTATAACATATTGAATATCATATTGTATTGTATATTATATCATATCATATATTATATATTGCCCAGACAAAGCATCGTGAGATAAAAAATATTCTCCAAAATTACCACTGTGTTCATTTTGTGGCCATCTATTGCTGCATATGGAACTTGCCATTAAGGTGATTTGCATATCCAGTAAGACTCTATTGGAGAAAACTAATTTTTATTTCACAAGTTGTTATCTATTGGAGATAGCTTCTGGCTTGAAATAGAAGCTTGTGTCCATTTCCCCAACTCAGTGCTGTGACTCTATCTGGATTAGATACGAGCTCAAGTCCTTTACTTGCTACCAATCTCTGTGATTTTGTATGCGTATCAGCCCTGTTAGGTCTAGAAGGCCTTGTTTCCTTGGTGGTCTCCAGCCTCTCTTGCTCTTATAATCTTTCTGCCTCCACTTTCACAAAGTTCCCTGAGCCCTAAGGGTAGGGATTTGGTGAAGTCATCCCATTTAGGACTGAGTGTTCCAAGGTCTTTCATTCTCTTCACATTGTCCAGTTATGAGTCTCTGTATTTGTTCCCATTTACTTCAGGAGGAAGTTTCTCTTATGATGGCTGAGCAAAACACTGATGAGTATATATCAGTATAGCAGAATGTAATTAGGAGTCATTTTACTGCTACATTTATTTAGCAGAATAGTAGTATTTGCTTTTTTTCCTGGGTCTCAAGTTCTTGGCCATATACGCAGTGTCAAGTATGGATTTTAGCATATGGAGTAGTCTTTAAAGCCCATAAGATAATGGTTGGTTTCTCCCACAACTTCTGTTCCACGATTGCACCAGTGTATAAGAAAGACATGCCATCTTAATTATAAAGAGTCCTATATTATTTTTGTTTTGATTTACTCATTGAAAAATTCATACACACTGACAATGCATGTTAATCATGCCCAAATCTCATTACTTGCTCTTCCAACTCCATCCAGAATCCCCTTTATACCTCCATCCCAGTTTCCTATCCGCCTTTTATAATTTATTTTAACCCTATGAGCCCATACACACATGAATATAGAATCATCCACTGAGGCATAAGGAAGCTATCCAGAGCCACTCCTAAAGAAAAGTGATTCTCATTCTCTCAGTAGCCATCAATTGCCCCTAAGCCAGGATGGGACTTTGGGATTCCATCCCCACTTCAATCCAGAAGTTTTTTTAACTGGCTTGACCATGTGCATGTCTTCTTTAGGTAGCTACAGAGCTATGAGTCCATGTGTCTAACAGCCATGTCATGTTCAGAGGACAGCATTTCACAGCAACACCTTGCACACCACCCACTATCCCTTATCTTTTTACTCCCTCTTCTGAGATGTTTCCTGAGCCTTGAGAAGGCAAGCTGGGTACAGTTGTCCTACCTACAGCTGAGCGCTCAGTCACTTACTGTTAACACTTTGTGCAGGAATGTATCTTTGCATTAATCACTACTCAATGCACTAAAAGAACTTCTCTGACCAAAGCTGAGAAAAGCACAAATTTCAATATAAACATAAATATTTAGAAGGTATTTTAATAACCCATGTTTTCTGGGAGTGGCATTGTTCACAAATGTGAGCTATTTTTGTCCAAAGCTCTGTTTATAAATTAAATTTTAATTAGATTACAAACAAGTGCTGTTTCATAAGGCTTCTTCACACATCCTTAGCTTTGCTAATTCAGTCTCTACTCTTCCATTCTCCCAGGCCATTGTCACATACCTACTCAAACCTCTAGCTCTCAGAACTCATCGCCCTGTTCTTTCATGTCATACATACCCTATGAACCACCTCTTACTAAATTTTCTACTTGGATTACAATACCAAAAGTCCCAAGCACTTATTCACACACATTTCATTTCAGTTAAGCCTTCCCTTGGCTCCTGGTTTCCTTGTCACTACACTGCCTGCTGGAACTCTTTGGCTCCCAGTGTTCTCCCTTTCCACATTCATTAATGGAATGATTAGTGAAACCTGCCATCATCAAAATAATCAGACTCTCTGTTTGACTAGCTTAACTAAGATTTAACATCTGTAAATTGAATTTGTTATTTTTTTTTAAAGCCAAATCAAAAACCATAAGAGAATTTTAACTACTCATCACCTTGACTTAATTCTTTGTACTTTCATTTTGGGGAACTCTAAATAGAAAATAATGCTTGGAATATTCACTACAGACAGATATGTCTTGCAACTGTTTATTTCATGGAATCCAGAGAAATATAGAAAAGTCAGTTCATAAAGAGAGGAAAGAAAACACCATCAATATTTTTGTGATGTCAAAAATACCCCTGAGCAATTGAATAATGACCTTACGAGAAGATGTTAATAATTGATTGTGACGGACTTGAGTCTGCAGCCAGGAGATAGACAGGCAGAGGGCGGAGAGAGGACCCCTTTCCTTCTGGTACACACCGCTCCGCTCCAGCCCAGGGCGCAAGGCCTGGGTGCTGTGCACCCACCCAGGTTTCCAGCTCTCCCAGCGATCTCCGGACCACTGGTAAGAGGAACACACATCTGTTCCAGTACATCTCGTGGGACGTGACTCTACAGCCGGGAGATAGACAGGCGGAGGGTGGAGAGAGGACCCCTTCCCTTCCGGTCCACACAGCTCCACTCCAGCGCAGGGCGCAAGGCCTGGGTGCCGTGCACCCACCCAGGTTTCCAGCTCTCCCAGCTATCTACGGACCACTGGTAAGAGGAACACACATCTGTTCCACCCCAAACTCGTGGGACTTGAGTCTACAGCTGGGATATAGACAGGCGGAGAGCGGACCCCTTCCCTCCTGGTCCACACCGCTCCGCGCCAGCACAGGGCGCAAGGCCTGGGTGCCTCACACTCACCCAGGTTTCCAGCAGGACTCTCCTAACAACCTAAGGACCACTGGTGAGCAGCTGAACTCAGCATCTCTTCCTGCCCAATCGCAAGCGACCTGAGACACCAGCAGGAGATTGAGAAAGGCCCAGGACAAGACAGACTCTCCCTTCTGGTCTGCACCAACACCAGGTCTCCTTGGGCAGGGATGGCAGGAGGTAAGCATAAGAATAGAAGTAACAGAATCCAAGGGTACTTGGCATCACCAGATTCAAACTCACCCACCACTTCAAGTCCTAGATACAACAGCACACCAGAAAAACAAGACATGGACATAAAATCACTCGTCATGATGATGATGGAGGACTATAAGAAGGAAATACAGGAAAGCACAGTTAAACAACTAGAAGCAGTTATAGAGGAAAAATTCAGAGAGTTACAGGAAAACAATACCAAACAGGTGATGGAAACGAACAAAGCAATCCAGGACCTAAAAATGGAAGTAGAATCAATTAAGAAAAACCAAAAGGAGATAACCCTGGAGATAGAAACCATAGGAAAAAAATCAGGAACCATAGATATGAGCATCAGCAACAGAATGCAAGAGATGGAAGAGAGAATCTCAGGCACAGAAGATTCTATAGGGAGCATAGACAAGACAATCAAAGAAAATGCTAAAT
>LR752767.1:12926-60297 GCA_902729485.2 Mus minutoides
TCAAAATGTGGTCTCTGTGCCACTTCCTAGAATTAAGAACAAAGCACACACTGAAGGAGCTACAGAGATCATGTGTGAAGCTGAATCAAAAGGATGGACCAACCAGTGATGGCGGCTGCCAGGGATCCCTCCCATAATCAGCCACCAAAATAAACACTATAGCATATGCCAGCAAGATAATGCTGAAAGGGACCCGATATAGCTGTCTTCTGGGAGGCTATACCAGTGCCTGGTAAACACAGAAGTGGATGCTCACTGTCAGCTATTAGTTGGAACACAGGACTCCCAAGGTAGGAGCTAGAGAAAGTACCCAAGGAGCTGAAGGGGTCTTCAACCCTATAGGTGGAAGAATAACATGAACTAACTAGTTCCCCCTGCGCTCATGTCTCTAGCTGCATATATGGAAGGAGATGGCCGAGTTGGCCATCATTGGGAGGAGAGGCCCCTTGGACATACAGACTCTATATGCCCCAGAACAGGGGAATGCCAGGGCCATTACGTGGGAGGGGGTGGGTAGGGGAGCAGGGCGGGGATGCGGGAGGGTAAGGGAAATTTTCTGAATAACATGTGAAATGTAAATGAAGAAAATATCTAATAAAGAGAAAAAAAAGGTTAAAAAATTGATTGTGACTATTAATGGTAAATTGCATACAGATCTCTAACTTGCATATGGATTTATATATACCCACATGACTATACAATATGCCCTGTATGTTTATTATAAATTCACACAGCATGACTCAATGTGGCATTATATGAGCCAAAACTACTATACACTTTCCTGAATAATACAGAAGTATTTGGATGTAGCCAAATTTGGCAAATCTGACTATCAGTGGTTGAGAGCTTGGCAGGAAAAGCAGCTTTGGTATATAAAAAAGTAAAATGATTCTCTGGGTGGGGTATGGCAATGACAGCAAAAGAGCCACTCTGAGAAGTGCAGTGGGTAGGTGCTTGCTCTTTCCACTTCATTCCGGAAGCACAGAAAAAGAGGGTGGTTGGAGCAGAGCATACAACCAGTTAGAGCCAGTTAGCATGTCTTTTGAGATTCAGTTTATAAAAAAGCTATAATTCCAGGAAGGTTTCTTAACTAGGACAGTTCAAACCTTCACTTAAAAAAAAATCACATTTTAATTCCAGGAATCTCAATTTGTAGAAAGCCCAAGGGCTAGAGACTTACACTGTGGATAAAGAAAGAATTACCACTCAATATTTAAAAGAAAAGCACTGTGGATAGAATGGAAAATTGGTCTGAAAAGTGCCAAATTGCACTTAATTTTTAAAAAATATTCCCATGAATAGCATTCTAACCTCTGTATAAATATTTTATGTGAGGAAATAGTTCACTATTCCACTCTTTTAAAGATGATTATATTTTCATAGAAAAGGGGGATAAATTTAAGTTAAAAGAAATTAAAACTAATAGCCTAAATCTTTAGCTTTTAAAAGAAATTAATTTATATACATTTGAACATTTTATCCAAATTTTCTCACTGGAGGAATTCTATGTATATATAGGAGGAGGAGGAGGAGGAAGGAAAAGGAGGAAGAGAATAAAAGAGAAGAGGGAAAGGAAGGGGAGGAAGAGTAGTAGTAGAAGGAGCAGGAAGAAGGAGGAAGAGAAGGAAAAGGAGGAAAACATGAAGAGAAAATCATATATAACTCAGCAGAATGTTAAATATGGGTACTTTCACACTAACATCATAAGTAAACATGACACAAAATATTAAAGTAAAAACTTAAAAGATCATGTCTATTCAGTAGAGGTGCAAAAATCATAGGCAAGTTATTAAATAATAGAATCTAGTAACATACAAAATTGAAAATGCATTATGATTAAGTCAACAGTACTCCAGGAATGCTATCACGGAAGGTTATTCAACAGTTGCAACTCAATCCACAGTAGCACTTAACAACTCTTAAGAGTAAATTGAAAGTTCTCCATAACAAACTTTAGTGAGGATGAAGAGGAACTTCAGTACACTCACTGCCTGAGAGAATGAAAGATGGTGAAAGCACTCTGGAAAGGTTATTGACAATTTCTTAAGATGCTGAACATACACTTGTCTGATGATAGAGCCAATCCATAACCAAGTAGTCACCAAAAAATCATATGCTCATACTCCTTCACAAATGTGGACATAAACTTTATATAGAATAGCCCAAATTCAGAAGCAAACCAAACAAATAAATAAACAAACACAGTTGTATATTTACACAACCTACTGCTATTCAACAACGCAAAGAAGAAACTGTTGGAAAAGGCAATAACTTTGTGGACCAAATATATATATATATATATATATATATATATATATATATATATATATATATATATATATATATATATATATATATATATATATATATATATATATATATATATATATANTAAGTAATAATAGTTTGTTGTATGCCAACTAATTTCAAAGACTTTTTGTACTCTCTCTCTTTCTCTCTCTCTCTCTCTCTCTCTCTCTCTCTCTTTATCTATCTTTTTTGGGAGATTAGTAAGGCAAGAAGCCTTCATGTTATCTATTGTATAAGCCTAATAAATAGACTACAGAGCACAAAATAAGATAGTGAAAAATAACTCTAAACATGAATCATCTTGTAAAATGTCTATATTTACCAGTTAAAATGCAAAGATAAACTAAAACTGAGCTGTATAAATTAAGGCACAGATAACTGATGACAATATTTCAAACTAACACCCAGAATAAGAAAGCTAGCATGGGTATGTGAAAGATCAGGCCATAAGGAGAACACAGTCAAGGATATGGGTTAGTCTCCTTAATCATCAGGGAAATGCAAATCAAAACAACCCTGAGATTCCAACTCACACCAGTAAGAATGACTAAGATCAAAAATTCAGGTGACAGCAGATGCTGGGGTGGATGTGGAGAAAGGGGAACACTCCTCCATTGTTGGTGGGACTGCAAGCTTGTTCAACCACTCTGCAATTCAGTCTGGCAGTTCCTCAGAAAATTGGACATAGTACTACCGGAAGATCCAGCAATACCCCTCCTGGGCATATATCCAGAAGATGTACCATCAGGTAAGAAGGACACATGTTCCACTATGTTCATAGCATCCTTATTCATAATAGCCAGAAGCTGGAAAGAACCCAGATGTCCCTCAACAGAGGAATGGATACAAAAAAATTGGTACATTTACACAATGGAGTACTACTCAGCTATTAAAAACAATGAATATATGAAATTCCTAGGCAAATGGATGGATCTGGAGGGTGTCATCCTGAGTGAGGTAACCCAATCACAAAAGAACTCACATAACATGTACTCACTGATAAGTGGATATTAGCCCAGAAACCTAGAATACCCAAGATACAATTTACTAAACACATGAAACTCAAGAAGAATGAAGATCAAAATGTGGTCACTTCGCCCCTTCCTAGAATTAAGAAAAAAAGCACACATTGAAGGAGTTACAGAGATCATGTGTGGAGCTGAACCAAAGGATGGACCAACCAGTGACTGCAGCAGCCAGGGATCCATCCCATAATCAGCCACCAAACATAGACACGATTGCATATGCCAGCAAGATAGTGCTGAAATGCCTTGATATAGCTGTGGGAGGCTATACCAATGCCTGGCAAACATGGAAGTGGACGCTCACAATCAGCTATTAGATAGAACTCAGGACTCACAAGGAAGGAGCTAGAGAAAGTACCCAAGGCACTGAAGGGGTCTTCAATCCTATACGTGGAAGAATAACAGGAACTAACTAGTACCCCCAGAGCTCATATCTCTAGCTGCATATATAGAAGAAGATGGCCTAGTTGGCCATCATTGGGAAGAGAGGCACCTTGGTCATGCAGACTTTATATGCCCCAGTACAGGGGAACGCCAGGGCCAAGATGTAGGAGTGGGTGGGTAGGGGAGCAGGGCCGGGTATGGGGGAGGGTATAGGGGACTTTTGGGATAACATTTGAAATGTAAATGAAGAAAAGATCTAATAAAAATGGGAAAAAAATAAAATAAAATTTTATGATAAAATAACAGTGATGATTGTGATAATGTTGGGAAAACTTTGGGAAATGTGGGACAGTTATGACCCTTATTACAGAAATCAGTAACCATATACATGCTCATTGTCAAACTGACCAAGGTGCTAAGTAAGCAATGGTTTTGTATAACAATTATATCTCAGTAATAAAATACAGCTTAGCTTATTGTGTTCCTTTGAACCCAGCTCTTTGGGTAACAGGGATGGAGTCATTATGTTCAGGTAACAGAAATGACCTATTTGATGGCAGAGGTCAAGTCCTGTTCATCTTTGTGTTCTTGGCACAGGATCCTACACCTAACACATAATGAGTGTTCAATAAGTGCCTGATGGATGAGTGAACAATCGAATTATTGGGTGAGGAGTATGATGTCTGACTTTAGAAGCTACAAAAAAGGCTGTTTCTCAAATTAGAATTTAAAGCTTTGTTGTGGGAACTGACTGTCTTTGCACTTAGGAAATGAGAAGTGGGGGTTGTGTATACTCTCTTGCCCTGGACCCTTAGGCAGCTTTTGATAAATCTCTTTTCTATCTCTGGGTTTTGGTTTTGCATTTATAATAATGGTCTGAACATGTTTCTTACACACTGTAATTTCACTCACATGGTATTTTTTTAAGTTCTTGCAAATCCTTAGCATAAGGGAGCATAGGCACCAACAATTACATTATAGAGGCAAAGAGGATTCTCCTTCAAACCAGTTTACAAAATATTCAACAAGTTCATCTCTCTGTCCCAGTTTTCTAAACCAGCCAATAATGATTATCCTATAAATCAGGCCTCCCTAAAGTTTTCCTTTTCTTTACAGTCACAACGAGCTGCCTGCTTTTTTTCTCATTACATTTTATGTGTTTGTTTTGTTTGCACAGGCCCCTTTCTCCCTGCCATTGTAATTCTCCTTGTGTCAGGAGATGCCAAATTTATGGTTAGAAAAATGCTAACAGATGATTTTTTTAAAACTATTCCAATTGCAATTTTCAAAAAGAATTCAAAAATTAAACATTCCACTTTTTTAAGGGTTACAAAAGACAAATTGGAACAAAAATCCTTGAAATGGCAAACTGTCTTGAAGATGTCTATTTTCAACTACTAGGTGCACATTATTCCACATGCAGCCACTCTAAGGTAAAGAGAATCTTGTTCTCTATGGGGGAAAGCAGTTATGCTCTACCTATGGCTAATACCTAAAGGGGAGCGAAAAATAAATAATAAGTATAAGAAGGCTTAGACAGGTTGAGCTTCTCAGGCACTAATGATCTTTCTAGATCTAAGCCCAGACTCCATAGCATCAAGGTGAAAGACATTTAATGATTAAAGAAAAAAATAAAACTAATGATTGATTACCTGATACAATACTGAAGCAAGTACTTTTAAGAGAATCCATTGTCTGAATACAATAGGTATTTGTCAAGTGCTTGTGGGTCAAATTACAGGCCAGATCAGAAAGTACAAAACTTGAAAGAAACTTGGGAAATCATTGAGATTTAATGATGGTGCAGAGATATATGATGCTTAGATCTAAGATCACAAAATGAACTAAGAGGCAAGACTAAATCTCATCACCCTCATTCTTCTTCCCTCCAGCCAGGTATTATCCATCAGGTCTGCAAGCATCTTCCCTAGGAACTATTTTACCTTTGGCTAATTTTACCCATCAGTAAACCTGAAAATGACTGGGAGCCCTACAAAGATTATCTACACCAGGAGTCTTCTGCAATCTCCTTGGTAACACTGAGAAAATACAACCTCTGCACACCTACATGCAGCACTACAACTTAAATAAACTATTGTATAACTATCACACCTTAGCTACAAATCAGAGAACTGGAGGGAAACATACTCAAAAAGAAAAATGCTTGCATAAACATTTCTCTAGGAGATAAAACATTACTTAAGTCAGTGGCTTTCACCCTTCCTAATGGTAGGACCTTTTTAATATAGTTCCTTATGATGACCCCCAACCATAAAATCATTTTTATAACTGTAATTCTGCTACTGTTTTGAAGCATAATGTAAATATCTGTGCTTTATTATGGTCTGAGGTAACTCTTATGAAAGGGTTGTTATGGATTGCCAAAGGTTTCCAAACCCACAGCTTGAGAACCTCCATGATAAGTTCCTTTTGATACAATTTACTTTTCCTCTTTGGAATGTTGTGTGTGTGTGTGTGTGTGTGTGTGTGTGTGTGTGTGTGTGTGTGTGTGTGTGTGTGTGTGTGTGTGTGTGTATATGTGTGTGTGTGTGTGTGTGTGTGTGTGAGAGAGAGAGAGAGAGAGAGAGACAGAGACAGAGAGAGACAGAGAGAGAGACAGAGAGAAATTATGATCCATATAAGACAAAGTATATGTATATATAACTTTTACATGTGTGTACGCACACACATTTGGGTGTGTGCATATGCATTTTATGTGTGTGTGAGTGTGTGTGTGTGTGAGTGTGTGTGTGTGTGTGTATGTGTGTGTGTGTGTGTGTATCCTCATATCCTCTGATCTAGTGAAGCTGAGAGCAGTTCATATCATTCAGGCAGTTACATTTGATCATAGGGCTGACATAAAAGACACATGTTAGTTATGTATGTTTGTTGAGCACATAACTTTGTAAGGACTTTGCCAATGAACGGTCTTTTAGGAAAATCAAGAGAAAGACAGAGTTGCCTTTGCTAATGTGCTAGGTTCAATTCAGTACCACAGCACCTTCAACTTTAGGCTATTTTCATGGCTTCAACAAGTAAAAAAAATGAGAATTTAGTAGCAAAATATTTCACAATGTATAGTTACTTAAACATATTAAAAAGAGGTGAAATTTGGATTCGAAAATGGCCAACATATATCATGGCACGCATTTAATACAACTAAATTGGTTATTTTAAGGAAAGTATTTTTAAACAGAGTGAAGAGACAGGCTACAGAGTGGGAAAAAAATCTCTGCCAGCTAAATATCTGACAGGATATTAATATCTAGAAAATGTAAAGAACTACAAAATTAAATCCACCAAAATTATCTAATTAGTAAGTGGTCAGATGAATTCTGTAGGCAGTTTTAAAATGAAGTACCAATGTCAATAAATGCATTAAAGTATTCCATATGCACTCCATCAGGAATATGCATTCAGATTCTGTGCCTGCCCTGGCATGAAGAAAACAAACAGCTGCACTCACAAGAATGTAGAAAGAAAGATTTATACACTATTAGTCAGAATTTAAGTTAGTGAGGCTATACAGGAATCATCATAGACACTGCTCAAATACTAAAAATAGAATACTGTTATGACCCGGGGATTCAGGTAAGATCGCCATTTTCTCTCCAGTGGTTCAACTGGAGAGCACACAGGCCACAGAAACTGCAGAGCAGCTGGGAAGGGTCCTACAGGTCTACATCTGCACCCAGAAGGTGGGGCTGTTCTGCAGTCTCTTTGCACTTGTCTTGCCAGAGAAGAGTTTGCCTCCAGAGTGTGCTGACACAGGCTTACAGACTCACTGGAGGAACAAGCTCCAGCCAGAGACAGAAAGAACATCTAACGCCAGAGATTACCAGATGGCAAAAGGCAAATGCAAGAACCTTACCAATAGAAAGCAAGATTACTTGGCATCATTAGAACCCAGTACTCCCGCCACAGCAAGTTCTGGATATGCAAACACACAGGAAAAGCAAGATTCAGATTTAAAATCATATCTCATGATGCTGGTAGAGGATTTTAATAAGAGCATTAATAATTCACTTAAAGAAATACAGGAGAACACTGCTAAACAGGTAGAAGTCCTTAAAGAGGAAGCACAAAAATCCCTTAAAGAACTGCAGGAAAACACAACCAAACAGGTGAAGGAATTGAAAAAAAGCATCCAAGATCTAAAAAATGGAAGTAGAAACAATAAAGAAATCACAAAGGGAGACAACTCTGGAGATAGAAAACCTAGGAAAGAGATCAGGAGTCATAGATGCAAGAATCTCAAGTGCAGAAGATTCCATAGAAAACATTGACACAACAATCAAAGAAAATGCAAAATGCGAAAAGATCCTAATCCAAAACACTCGGGAAATGCAGGACACAATGAGAAGACTAAACCTAAGGATAGTAAGTATGGATTAAAAGGTAAGATTTCCAACTTAAAGGGCCAGTAAATATCTTCAACAAAATTATAGAAGAAAACTTTCCTAATCTAAAGAAAGAGATGCCCATGAACATACAAGAAGCCTACAGAACTTCAAATAGTTTGGACTAGAAAAGAAATCCCTCCTGTCACATAATAATCAAAACACCAAATGCACAAAACAAAGAAAGAATATTAAAAGCAGTAAGGAAAAAAGGTCAAGTAACATATAAAGGCATACCTATTAGAATTACACCAGACCTCCTGTGGGCATAATTCACAGATACCTATCTATTACTGTGTAGACATTCTTTCATGCATGTGTAGTATGTATCAGTGCTTTCTGAATCCAGATGAAGATTCCCTGGAACTGGACAACATGAGCTGCCATGCAGGCAATATTGAACCAAGGTGCTATGGGAGAACAACCAGTTCTCTCAACCCTTAACCACTGAGCCATCTCATCTTAGCCTCCAAACATGAATAAAGTCTTGTTCTCTTGAAGAAGAAGAAGAAAAAAAAGAATTACACCAGACTTCTCACCAGAGACTATGAAAGCCAGAAGATCCTGGACAGATGTTATACACACCCTAAGAGAACACAAATGCCAGCCCAAGCTACTATACCCAGCAAAACTCTCAATTACCGTAGATGGAGAGACCAAAGTATTCCATGACAAAACCAAATTTACACAATATCTTTTGACGAAACCAGGCATTCATAGGATAATAGAAAACTCCAACACAAAGAGGGAAACTATACCCTAGGAAAAGCATGAAAGTAAACTGTCAATAAACCTAAAAGAAGAAAGCCACATGAACAGAGTCCCAACTCTAAAAACAAAAATAACAGGAAGCAACAACTACTTTTCCTTAATATCTCTTAATATCAATGGACTGAATTCCCCAATAAAAAGACATAGACTAACAGACTGGTTACATAAAAAGGACCCAACATTTTGCTGCATACAGGAAACCCACCTCATTGACAAAGACAGAAACTACCTCAGAGTAAAAGGCTGGAAAACAATTTTCCAAGCAAATGCTCAACTGGAGGTCGGCATGTAGAAAAATGCAAATCAATCCATTTTTATCTCCTTGTACAAAGCTCAAGTCTAAGTGGATCAAGGAATTCCACATCATGGAACTCATGGGTCTTGCTGCATATGTAGCATAGGATGACCTAATTGGTCATCAGTGGAAGGCAAGATCCTTGGTCCTGTGAAGGTTCAAGGTTCCAGTATAGGAGAATGCCAGGGCCAGGAAGTGGAAGTGAGTGGGTTAGTGAGCAGGGGGAGGGGAGAAGGGATAGGGGATTTTTGGAGGGGAAACTAGGAAAGGGGATAACATTTGCAATGTAAATAAAGAAAATATCTAATTTAAAAAAGGAAAGAAGAAAAAGAAAAAAAAGAATTCTCTGCATCTTTACCCATCTTGATTACAAAAGTTACCATTTACAAAGATGCATGAACATCAGGATTTTAACTATCACACTATTCATAATAGTTACAGAATCAGCCTGGCTGTTCCCCAATAGATGAATTAATGAAATGAAGAAAGCGTGGACCAAATACCTAACAGAAAAAATTTGCAGCAGGAGAGCTTTATTTTGCTAAGTTACAGGTAGATCCTGATTCAACATGATATAGAAGGCACTTAGTGGGTGAACAATGCTCCTCCACACTCAGGAAGCAGAGAGAGATAAATGTCAGTGCTCATCAGCCCTCCTCAAGA
Source organism: Mus minutoides (assembly GCA_902729485.2). Taxonomy (NCBI): domain Eukaryota; kingdom Metazoa; phylum Chordata; class Mammalia; order Rodentia; family Muridae; genus Mus; species Mus minutoides. Next base: position 22,775 of record LR752767.1, read on the forward strand.
CTGTACTTTAAGACCCAGGTGAACAAATGTTGGGTCTTTCCTTTAGGGTGGGTCTTCCTACTTCAACTAACTAAACCAAAATACCTCACCATTCTGGCAGAAGTCTTGCCTTCTAGGCAGTTCCTGTCAAGTTGACTATCACCATAGGTGTAGGCATAGATACAGAACACCAACAAAAGGGGAAAAGAGGGAGATAATCGAAAGTTATGGGTAAGGGAATATGAGCAAAGTACATGATATGCTTGGATGAAAATACTAATGAAACCCATTACTTTACACATGAATATAAAGTAATTTTAAAGTTATAAATAAAATAGATTAAAGTAAACAGAAGGGGTTTTTGCCAAGTTGCCCTGAAACCTGGAAGGATAACCTAAGAGTAAAATATGAATATTTTATTAATATCAAACAATTGTTTCTGGGAACAAAAAAAAAAACAGCCTACAAACTCTCTATCAATCATAGCACTAATAAATAAACAAAGACAAAACGCCGTTCAGCAGTCACTGAATTATTGAGCATAAGGCTTGTGTGCTGCAGTTTTATGAGTCAGAACTCAAAATTGTATGAACCTATAAATAATTTTCACAAACATCATAGTCAAATTAAAGAAGTTGTCCAACACAACACATTCAGTTGAACACATCATAGCAATATGAAGAGGAACCTCCTACCAAAAACTAATGAACCTTGCCCACCAGCATCTCATTTAAACAGATTGATACTAACCAGATTGACAAATAAATTCAAGCCTAGAAGCTGATCCTTGGCACCATGAGTGCATGTTATGCAGAAAATCAAGAGGTTCTCTAAAAGTTGTTCAAGTCCCACCTTCACATACCACCCCTACCACCACCATCATCATTATCATCACAATCATAATAAAACAACAATAACAATAAAACCAACAATCTTTACAAAAAGAAGGCAGCTCTACAGTTAGCTTCTTCTCTAGGCTGCTTGCTATACATACATGAGAATCTGAATTGGATGCCCAGGACCCTCATAAAAAGCCAGATGTGATGGTAGGAGTGTGTAATCCCAGTTCCGGAGAAATGGAGAAAGATGGATCCCTGCGTTTGCTGCCCTACCCTAACACTGAAGAATCCTGGACAAAAGTGAGAGATCCTATCACAGAAAACAAAGCAGACAGCACCTGAGGAGAAACCACACCCAAGGTTGTCCTCTGACCTCCACACACTTATATACACATATACCACACACACACAAACACACACATACACGAACACACATACAAATACACCAAAACTTTAATTAAAAAAAAAAACATAAAATGCTATGAATTTTAGGATGTAAAGATGATCAAATGACTTGGATATAAAACAAACAGCAGGAATGCTGAAATGGAAAAGAACCAGACATTATTAATCAATCCACAACCTATTTCTCTAGAAAATGATAGACACCGCACCCATATTGCAGGATTGTCATGCATCAGTATGGATTTCAATCCCAAGCAAACCAGAACATCTTCTCTTTGTTCCAACCTATAATGAATATTGTTGATTTGTTTTAATAAACTCTTTAAGAACTACCAAATAATGTCTATCACGTCACAAGTTTATCCAACAAAACCCACAACCTATCAAAATGCAGAGTTGCAGAGCCTAGTCTCAACTGATACCAATGTAACACAATTTCTACACCCAAGGCTCAAGAAAAAGGGGACAGAAAGATTTTAAGAGCCAGAGAGTTTCCTGTGAGATTGTGTCCTCTAGAAAGGACAGAAAAGCAACCCCCAAGAGACCCATGCAATCTCTAAAAGCACAGCCCAGGTAAAAAAAAATGTAGCCCAGTATAGGAAAAGCATGGCCATGGTTCCGCCCCTCCTCCAGGAACAGACTCTGAATCTGAGGTTGGGAGGCCAAAGTGGACTGTAAATAGTGCTTAAGTGACTGTGTACTGTGTATGTCACATATGTAGGTGAGTCTCTGACTTCACACTGGATCATTCAGCCAGTGCTCACGGCCTGCCCTGTAGTGGGCTTCTTCATGTCAGTGTGGGGTGTGTGTGTGTGTGTGTGTGTGTGTGTGTGTGTGTGTGTGTGTGTTTTATATCTAATCTTTCTGGTTCTTTCCTGAGACCCATTCAAAAGGGAGATGACTTTCCTCACAAGCCTTGACTATTACCTAGACTGTCCTCAGCTGCAACCCTCACTCTCACATCTGAACCCCTCTGAAGATAACCCCAGGAACCGTTATATCTGAACCCTCTGAGGTAAAACTGAAATATGGAGAAATTGATCCATAGTCTTCTCAGACACACCTCATTCTCAACTTTTCAAGCCCATGGTCCTGCGCGGTGCTAGTTGCTTCCTAATTACTAACCCCTTTGGCAAGCCAGGTACCAGTCCCTGTGTTTATTAATACTGACTCCTACTCTTCCAAGCAGGCCAGTCACTGGGTACTTAGCCAAATAATAATGAATGCTCTCTCAAGCACTCCTGGCTCTTTTTTAAAATTCTGCATATTTATGTCATGTAGTATGTCTACATGTGATATTTTGATGCAAATGTATGTTTTAATGTTCAAATCAGGCAAAACATATCTGTCTCTTCAAATATTTATCATTTCTGGTCCTGAGAAAAAGATTTTCTGTACCTCCGTGTCCTGTAATTTCACCTCCTTCCAGTCACTGAGAAAGTCAGGCCCTCTGCTCTACAGCACAGCATTTTATCAAGCATTGGGGTGCAAGGATTCCTCTCTGACTCACTCTGAATGTGTCTTAGAGGCTCATGACTCTTCTCAGATTCCACTTGAGTGAAAGCAGTTGGCAACTTCAGAAATGCATACACGGCATTCATGTTTAATGCATTTATCAGCTGCTTTTGCTCTTCTAATTCAGTAATAAAAAAGCAATATATTTTTAAACTCAATAGATATTCAGAGACTATACCACTGCAATTTGAAGATATAAGACATTGAATTCAATGGCAAGAGTGTCCCGCTTCATGTTATGTCTAATACCAGGACATCGTCTCCCTTCTTCTGGTGCTCAATTAAGCTTTTTACTTCTTAGAAGAAGTTCTAGTTCCTCATAACTGAGAAGGAAATTGCTCTTGATAAATTAAAGCAGCACTGAACTTCTGCCCATTCTGAGACAAGCCAGGGAACATTATGTCTTTCTCTGGTTGTGGCAGAGGTTCCCCCTGCCACAGAGCTCATGAAAAAAGTCCTATTATCCCTTTTTTCACATATTGCCTAAGGTACAGGTAATGCGAGTATCTTCTGTGCCACAGTTCAGAGGGGCGGAGACAGAATACATAAACCAAAGCTGGTATGAACAGAAGAGAGAATATAATGTGACAGACATGTGAAACCAAATGGTTTTCTCACTTATCTTTTGTTGATGGAAGGTGATTTGCTGTTGCATGAAGGATGGCTCAGCCTTCACATGAATGGAGCTGTCTGCAGCACTGAGTGGGGCTTGGCCACAGTACTAGATCAGATACACTGCAACTGCCAGATGTCACAAGCCATCTATTGTTCCAGATTTACCTGCTGGGCTCAGAGCCACAGTCTGTGAGGCTAAGCCATCATTATTCTCCCAGATGCAACCCATACCTCTTCATCATCCATTCCCCACCCCAAACACTTTCATTGATTGAGTGCTGTTGCTTCTCCCAGTGCAGAATCTAGGACATTGACAACAATCATCACCCTCCATCACCACCCACATCCACCAGGTATTTCCTTCCCTTTCAGATGAATTGTCAGCCCAGATCTGTTCCTTCTGTGCCTTGTGCATACAAAGTGAGGGGCAAAGGAAGCTTTAGCAACTTCTTTCAGAGCAAAGCACCTTTCTCTATCATTTCCACTTGGGTCAAAGGCTGTTTTCTTTCATCTGTGTTTAGAGTGTTCCCCAACTAAACCATAGAGTGAGTGAAGCATGGAAAGATGCCCTTTGAATTGGAAGCTGCTTCAGGATTCACCTGCATCTGATCCACAATGCAAACCACAAACTCTGCAAAGTAAACCAGATCCTATTGGAAAGCTGCCAATACTCTGATGAAAGTAGCTAATTTCTAATTTTTTTAATGAATATCAACCTCTCCCCTGCTTGTTTAAAACATCCACCCACCGAGGCCACAAGACATGAAGTATCTGTTAATACAGTAGATGGCAGTGACTCCCACCTGAAGATGTCTCACCTGTGATCCAGCTTCAACTTCTCAACTCTCTCTCTCTCTCTCTCTCTCTCTCTCTCTCTCTCTCTCTCTCTCTCAATATTCTAAAGTGGATCTTTTTAAATATGGTTCTGGATTCTCTACCATGACCCTTTTAAAACTGTATGTATGGAACTGTAACCAATGACTCACCAGTAAGACCTGCACTGGGGCTCTTGCTTTCCCAGATCCCCTCTTTTTACTTCTACATATGTTATACAAAATTGAGTAAAAGCTACATTATACTTTGTTGCACATTAAGCTTATTGACTAGAGCTCCCACTAGATCTTTAACAAACACTTTATTGTAAAACTATATCTCCCCCTAGTCCCTAATGGGGATGATTATTTTAAGTGTGACTGTAGTGTTTTGTGTTTGCTATGAAATTAAATTATCCTGGAGTTGGTTCCTTGTTTCCCTTTCCTCATCTCTCTGTAGGTTCAGACCCTTGCCCAGCGAATTGGCTTCCCCTCTGGCCTCTTATCACTCCCAAATGTAATCAATGAGTTATATCCTCATTCTGGTCACTAATAGAAGGAAATCAGAATGAACTCTTAGAGTTCAAAGCTGTTACTAATGTATCTGCCAATTTTCTTTAAGTATATGTTTAGTTACTTAGGAAGCCAGGTAAGAATGCATTTGAGGATTTTCAACATTCAACCAATTAAAGACTTAGTACTGGTAACGGTCAATCCATATTAGAGCCTGCTCCATATCTTCACACGACACATATAGACACACAGTAAACAATGGTTTCCTGTGATGCATTCCACAATGCAAGTATACATGCAGTCCAACACAAGCTCCAAAAAAGGAGCCAGAGTTTTCCCATAAAAATTCATGAACTCTCAAAAATGTAATGTGTGTTTCTTTTTCTCTCTCCCATCCCAGCTTGGAGACAAAGGCTCCAAAACGTTAATAAATTTTACTATAGTCCTGATTAAAGGGGGTGATTTGAGGAGGGAACAATATCTTTACCAAGTGAAGCACCTGTGGCATGCACCGTAGAGGTGTGATCCATGCCTGGTACCAAAGGACAATGTAGCTGGATAAGGAAGGTCAGAGAGAGTAAAAAGGTTCAGAAGCAAACCTCCCTACGGTCTTTATGTGATACTATCTTTAACCACTTCCTCACAGTCCTGTAATTCATTGGATAGTCTGAGTGAAGAACATTTTCTTTTTACATAGCAAAGTTCCCCCTTCAAATATTTTGTCTAGGCAGGTGGGCAGGTGGGCAAGTGGGCAAATGATATTCACTCAGACGCCAGAGAAGGTCAAGTGAACACACACTTCCCTCCAGAGACTTGGATGCTCTTTAGAGAGAATGTGTGAAAGTGCTACATCCACTCCAGTAGCAACCCGTGTGACAGGCTGAAAAGTCTAGGTGCGGTCCCAGGGCAAAAGGCCTGGGACTTAAGTCTCCTGGAATTGTGGCATCCTGTATAAAGAATGCTCCAACATCCTTGATTTAGTTAGTAAACAGATCTGTGTACTGTCCCCTAATATTGCTTCATTATAAGTGCTTCTAAGGATTCATATTTTAACATATAGCCAAGTTAGATCCTAGGCAGTCCTTGATCCAACCTTGAGCATGTATAGCTAAGTCACTGCCCTACACAGGAATTCACCACTACCTAGGAATAAGGAAGTTTGCGATCTGAGAAGGAACCAGACTAGATAGAACTATAGCTAGCTAAGTTACACCCAGATACAAGTATTCACAATGGCCTAGGGGGAAGGTGGACAATGACAAGGGAATGAAGCCCTTGCCCCTGGCTCCTAATTTTAAGCTGTGGAGTCCACCTTAACAAAAACTAGGGTCACAATTGGAACTTAGAATAGGGTCAACCAAGAACGGTCAGGAAGGAGCGAACATAATGACAAAACAATAGAACGACCACACAGTGGATTGAAGGGGTAAAAGAAGACATATTTTCAGACTACGAGTTAAATTGTTTAACGTGAGTCTATAATGTGTGAGGGTTGTGTGTCATGTCTGTCACTCGCCGAATCTTTGCCCACTTCCTCAAGAGAACTCGACCCACGCAGGCAAGGGACTCAGAGGGCCTGTGGCATGAAAGGAAATGAAGGAAGATATGCCTTTGCCCATCTATGCCTGTCCTATAGGGAGACCAACCATCCTGATTTCCCTAGAACTGTGTTGGTTCTAACAGTGGAGATGCAGCTCTCTCCACATTCATTGAGTCTTTCAATTGAACCTAAGGCTCACTGTGTCCACTAGTCTAGGCTGAACCTAAGGCTCACTGTGTCCACTAGTCTAGACTGAACCTAAGGCTCACTGTGTCCACTAGTCTAGGCTGAACCTAAGGCTCACTGTGTCCACTAGTCTAGGCTGAACCTAAGGCTCACTGTGTCCACTAGTCTAGGCTGAACCTAAGGCTCACTGTGTCCACTAGTCTAGGCAGCCAGCATAGTGCAGGGATTACAGGAAGGAGACCACACCCACCCAGAATATAGTGAGTTCTGGAAATCCGAACTCTGGTCCTCACAGTTGAGTGGCACTGAACACTACAAAATTATTCATCACCCATCATAGACCAGGTATTGAGTTACTATGTTATAAAAATTATATCAATCTTCACAGAACTCTTCTAAGATAAGTGTGGTGGTGTGAACAAGCTGGACTGTCCTGGAACTTGCTTTGTAGACTGACCTTAAATTCAGAGAACTGCATGACTCTGTCTCCTGAATGCTGGGATCAAAGGTGTGTACCACCATACCTGGACTTAAGCTTTTCTCTACTTGGAACTTGCTCAATACCAGTCTGGTCCTGAACTCAGAGATCTGCTTGCCTCCCTCTCCTGGGATTAGAGGTGTGCACCACTATACATAGACCTAAGCATATCTGGGTAGAATCTTGCCCCAAAGTCACCACTCCCTTAATCTGTTTATCTCTTTAAACATAGGAGTCAGCTCCATTTCACTTCCTGGTGCCCCTTTATTATTTGAGCCATACATACATTTTATATTTTTCTTTTCTCAACTTGCTCCTTTTCATTAGACTGCTCTTCACAATACTAAACCCGAGTACAAGGTCTCTGCTGTCATTTTTTGTTAGACTTCTTTTGTCAGTGCAATTAATATAAATCTCTTTACCTTAGCCTCAGACAGACTCTTCAGACAAGAGCAAAAAACAGCCACATTCTTCACTAAAATACCACAAAATTGTATTCTCTAGGCTTCACACTAAAATTCTCATCCACTGAAACTACTTGGGCCAGATCTGCACAGTTCAAATCACTCTCAGCAACAAAGTCTTCCATATTCCTACTAGAATAGCCCATCAAGCTCCACTTAAAGAATTCCACTATTTTCCAAATCCGAAGTTCACAAATCCACATTCTTCTTAACAAAATCATGGTCAGCAGTACCCTTATCACAGTAATACCCCAGTCCCTGGTACCAAGTTCTGTCTTAGTTAGGGTTTTACTGCTATGAACAGACACCATGACCAAGGCAACTCTTACAAGGACAACATTTAATTAGGGCTGTTTTATAGGTTCAGAGGTTCAGTCCAGTACCATCAAGGCAGGAACATGGCAGCATACAAGCAGGCATTGTGCAGGAGGAGCTGAGAGTTCTTCTACATCTTTATTTGAAGCTGCTAGGAGAAGACTGGCAGCGAAGATGTGAGTCTTAAAACCTATGCCCATAGTGGCACACTTCCTCCAACAAGGGTACACCTACTCCAACAAGGCCACACCTCCAAACAGTGCCACTCCCTAGGCACACTGCTACTCCCTGGACACTGTTATGATACCACTGCCACCTTTATACTATATGATTACCTGCATTTAATGGAGATTGATTAATCTACCCTAAATTTGTTTATAGTGCTCATTTTTAAAACATTTTTCTTTGCTCAAATAATTCACTCGAACATATTCAGAAAGTGACAGACCATGGCACTCCAATGAATGAATGTGTTGATAGAGACCAAATGCCAGTCTGCATTTAGATTGTTATAGATTGGGCCATGGTATAAAAATAGGAGGTGAAACTCATTTCTAGTTCTTTGTAAGATGAAAATAGCACAGTAGTAGATATGGTCTAGTGTGAGACCTCAAGCTCTGTGGCCTTCCAGATCAGCAACAGTACAATACTGAATTGAAAGGAAGGAAAAAATGTTTTTATAATAACATTACAAAATACAATATATAATCTAATGAATGAGATAGCAGCAATCACATACCACAGACCACATAGCAAACACTACATGTTATCCTTATACATTATATATTATAATAGACTGTATTCAAAGCTCATCTGTGGCCTAAAACTCACTCCAACAGGAGAAAGGCCAAATACACCTGTAGCTTAAACTGCTTCTTCAGTATTATCTCTCAACATAAGGGTTACAGACACGCATACAGTTAACCCATATGTATCACACATGGCTTAAACATGCTTCATTTACACAGAATGAGAAACACCATCACATGTATATATCACTCTTTCAAATAGTTGACCTGTTTAGCAAGCAGTAAATAGACATACACAAAAAGGCAAACACATGTGGCTGCAAACCCTGTAGCCATAGCAGCGATGCAACAACATTTGTTTGGTAGCAAACTGGCACTGCCATCTGACAAATGCCTCTGCTTTTCAGCCTGCTTCCTCTCGCTCTCAGCAGCCTTTATCTCCAGGAGTAATCAAGAGTAGAGAAAGCTGCTCCTCAGACTGACTTGGATTGTTTCTCAGGGCTCTCTCTCTCTCTCTCTCTCTCTCTCTCTCTCTCTCTCTCTGCTCTCACATCAATTCATAGGATAAGTCTTTAAGTGAAGTGTGATTCCTGACAAAAACAATGCCCATGAGTAAATGAAAGTGACTTTGAAGAGCATGTGACTAGCATCAAGGAAAGGTTTCTAGAGTATAGGGAAGAGGATGGGGAGGCTTACGCTCTAAATCCCTTTATGTGAGAAGTTTCTCACCACTTAAGGCCAAGCTTGGGTATTCTTTCTGCATGACCGAACTCTCTGTCCTGTGCTTTCAATAGTCTGTGTATACACCTGTCTAACAAGACTCACCACATTGTGTTTGTGGCCTTGATTACCCATAGTGAGCCTCTGGATTCAGTAATTCTGTGGCGAGACAACACACACACACACACACACACACACACACACACACACATACACACACACACACACACACACACACACACACACACACAAACCCNCACACACACACACACACACATACACACACACACACACACACACACACACACACACACACACACACACTCTACAGCAAGCACCATTCTGTCAGGATACAGCATTTAAAGACATTTAGGAAGCCATCAAAATTTAACGTCAGACCTTTGAGAAATGCAGTACTTTCCCTTGAAACCCTAGGTAATTCTTAGAGAGAAAAAGAGAGCCACCCATCCATCTATTAGGCATGTCAAGCCCAAAGACGATCTTCCTAAATCTCTTGTACTCTCAACCCTGGAATGGCACATTGCATAGAGAAGGTGCCCAGTGGGTGGCTTCCCTGCCTCCCTTGTTCTAAATTTAAAAAAATATATGGGAAAGATTGACAATTAGCAGGCTTTCCATCATTGTTCAATAGCTAGTAATACTTTCTTAAAAGTTTTTAAGACATGTTACCATTTAAAAAAAAATCACACGTTATTTTCCAGAGGCTAACTGAAACTTTAGATCCATTACTAAGAGTTAAGGCTTTCTAGGTCTCCCCCAGCAAAGGTAATCTGTCTCAGGAGAAGTACATTAACAGAAGTGAATGTATTAAAACTGAACCAAACACGGTTGGCTTCAGAGCGATTCGAGTAGCTGTGATCCATGGTGACGTCACTATCTTGTCCCTTAAAGTAAATTACCAAAACACAGCCTGGGTTATTACTCAGACAGCAGGAAGTAGTAAAATTGATAGCTTCCTTTGTCTCCGGTGATAACAATGATGACAAGCATATCCTATGGCTAGGGAATTTATGGGGCTCCTTTAAAGAATTAGAGATTGGAGCAGAAAAGTGAAATATGATCCCAAAGGAACAAAGGATGGATACATATGTAGCTCTTGGAAAAAAGGATCAAGGAAGGGATGAATCACCTAGAGCTATTTGCCCTGCAGGCTCCTATTGCCCCTAATTTCAGGAAATCTTTGAGCCCTATTTATGAGAATTCATCTAAAATCCCCAGGGATTTCTTTCTTTTTTTAAAAAATTAGTTCTTTTTATTAAGTTGGTTCTTTGACAATTCTATACTTGTATATAATTTATCCTGGTTCCTCTCTCCCTACTGCCCTCACTCACTTCCTTCCACCCCAACCAGTTAACCCCTCCCCTGCCTGTCCTTTTTCCAGAGTCTTGACCTTTGGCTGTGTTGCCTACCTGATTCGATCAGGACTATTATTATGACTACTGGATTGAGTCTAACTTCTGGAGTTCGGTGTGGCTACGAGTGGGTATACAACTGTCCCTTTTCCAAAATCTCCAAAAGTTCATGTTGAGGACAGAAGTCTAGAAGGGATTGAGGTGGGTATGCCTAAGGTGGGATGTATAATAGCTCATAGATAATAGGAAAGAAAGGGAGGTTAAGACTAGGGTGGAAGGCTTTAAGTAGGGAGGGAATGGAGAGATGCAGGTTCATAGAAGTTGGAGAAGACTAAGCAAGACAAAGGACACATGAAATCTTTCATATTGAAACTTACAATCTGAAAGATACCCTGGAAGGCTGCCAAAGCCCCTCCTTGAAGCTATGGATTATTAAACAAAAACTCAGTGTCGGGTGCTGAATTCATTCCTTAAGAAATGTTGGTGAGGAAGGCCTTAGAGAGCCACAAACAACAGAGGCTAAGCAATGGCTCATGGTGCCCATAAAAATTAAATGTTACGTTCCTGTTGGTGAAGACATTACAGATTTTAAGCTACTTCACAGCCGCCTCTTCTCTACTGCCATGCAGGAGAAAAGAGAATAGCCAAATCTCATAATTTAAACTTAAGAGGTATCTCCTCCTTCTCAAAGCTCACCATGGCATTTTCCCCTTCAGCCCTTGGGTAGATTCCTAGGGAGTAGAAGACCTGCAATATGCCAGGCATGGCACTACATGCCATAATTTCTATTGTTTTACCAGGAAGGATGTTAGACACTACTGCTGACTTCCCTTTTGTTTGCAAGAGTTCATTTAACTACTCTTATTCTAACTCTCTTGAAAGCTGTGAAAAGAGATCCAAATAACCGCAGAAATGCCTTCTCCTTCCCTCCCTCCCTCCCTCCCTCCCTCCCTCCCTCTCTCCCTCCCCCCCGTTCTCTCTCTCTCTCTCTCTCTCTCTCTCTCTGTGTGTGTGTGTGTGTGTGTGTGTGTGTGTGTGTGTGTGTGTGTGTGTGTGTGTGTGTTTTGTTGTGCATGTGTTTGCCCATGTGCATATTCAGAGACCAGAAGATAGTGTCAGGTCCCTTTTTTCTATGTCATCTGCCTTACTGTCTTGAGCCTGGGTCTCTCACCATTCTTAAAGCTTGAAATTTCTACTAAGAAGGATAACCAGCAAGCTCCCAGGATCCATTTATCTCTGCTACTCAAGGCTGGGCTTATAGACACACACAGTCACACCCAACTTTTTACATGGTGCCTCAGATTCAAACGGTCCCTCACATCTGTACACTCTTGTCTACTAAGCTGTCATCCCAGTCCCATACTTTCAAGTTTTAAAAAGCCGCTATTAGATTTGGCCCTTTCTACGGCCTAAGGTCCAGGATAAATTCGTTCACCTTGTGAGGGGCAATGAAACAGATTTGCACGTTATGTATGTGGAAGAGATTTTGAACTCTGTGGCTGTGATATAACTGAGATGAGTGATAGCTGTCCTCCACCTCACGTGGCCACCCACCACTAGCCAAATGTCTCTCAATGTTCCTCACTGGGTTGCTGTCACTTACATGTTTCAGCTGTTTTCAATCTTTACAGTGCCAGACTTAGTTAATTTGATTTTTTTCCATCCTCGTGTTTGTCATGTAGAACCCTCTGTTGGTGTTTTACATGAGGAAAAATGTTATTATTTTAAGGCCAAAAATCCAGATGGAAGCTTTCAGTTGTTAATTGATAGATGTGAATCACCACCCAAGGATAAGCAAGTGAGAGCATCCAAAGGGATGCTACCAAGGTGGGACCAGACATTGGATCTTCTGAATTGCTCTTCTTTAAAAAATATTTTTTCCATTTGTTTCTTACATGTTTTATCTATTTATATTCCAAATGTTGCCCTCTTCCTGGACCCCCTTGAAGAGTTCTTCACACAATCCTCCCTCCCCTTTGCCTCTGAGAGGGTACTCCCTACTCCCCCGCCCCCACCCGGTTGCTGCTTAACCCTAACTAGAACAGTGTTTGGAGGTGCAGAGAGACTGGAAAGCAAGGCCTGTAGTACTTAACCTATGTCTAGCACAAAAGGCCAACAAGAACTAGACAAGTTGTCTATGTGTCTAAAAGGCACAGTAGGTCTTTGAGGAAGGCAGTAAAGCCTAGAGAAGCCTGGTTTCTGGGGAAGGATCCTGGCATCAAAGTTGCTTACAGAGTCAGGAGATCATTACTGGCACAGTTACTGTCCCAGCCTCTGTGACTCTATGTTCTTTCTGCTCTGTCTTCTTGCGTCTGTCCCCTTACCTGTTAAATGAAAGGTTGGAGTTTCTGTGACTGCACGCTTCAAATTCTGTGATTTCTTTTTCTTCCTAGAATCATCTCAGAAAGAACTCACTGAGAGGGTAGAGAGCAGATCATAGGTAATATGAAAGCAGAGAGGGGGCACTGGGGATGGAAGGGTTAAGTAGTGAGGGAGTGGAGGCTATCCCTCCCTTATCACTCCAAATAATAATTTCTTTTTCTCCACATCATTCTCGATTTTTCCCAACCCATGAAAATGAGTGAAACGGAAACCAAATTTTCCAGCTCAAGACTTAATGATACATTCAAACTAAAAATCCAAAAGATCATTATGTGTGTTTACTTGGAACCAGACAAGCCTCTCTTTAAAGTTTAATTACCAAAAGAATCAGACAACTTCTTCTACATATCGACTTCCTAAGTTAACATGGCATTTGTTTTGCAACGGTTTCAACTCAATTTATTTTCTACTCTTCTCTTTTCTTCCCCGGTGCCACGTAGTGACTTATCACACAACTGGAAAAATCCATATATTTCCTAAACAAGGTCAGAAAAGTGGTTGGAGACTCCTGGTCACCCGCTGGGTCAAGTTTGTCTTGCTTTAGAGAATCCGTAATGGCACCTGGAGAAAGAGAAAAGAATAAGTAATAGGGTAGCTATTGATTTAGGGGTGGGAAGGGACAAAGAGAAAGTGAAACCGGAGTCATCACAAGCTGGAGGTGTAACTCAAATGGGCAGCAGCTTTTTCAGGCATTGGCAGCAGAAGGAACTTCTGGATCCTACACAGGAGTAGCTCATTCACCTAACTCCAGGATGGGAGATGGCCTCTAGACAGAGATGACTGACACTCCCGGTCCTCAGGTTTGAGCCAGAAGCAAGAGCTGAACACTAACCTCAGCCCTAATTTGAGTCCCAATCTGCTTAACTAACTCAGCATGTTTATAAAGTAAGTTCTGTCCATGAATCTACAAAATCTTGTGGGTGATCCCAGGTGGCTTCATCCCCATGTCCCAGAATCACTCACTCGGAATGTTTTTTATCATCTTTGGCCCTAAGTTCCCATCAGAAATTTCCAGGCCATTCATTTCAGTCAGTCTGCATTTGCATATGTGAGTTCAAAGTTAAATTCTCCATCTGTATAATCAACTCCCCCAACACATACACTCTCATGAACACATCTACACAAACACACACACACTTTAATTAATAAGTTAATAATCATAAATTTTGCCTTGGTTATTAATATTCCCGTATATCAACAGAAACAAAACTGTACTGTGTTCATTTTCTAAATAGCTCATTAAATTAATTTGAAGAGGGCATAGACCTGGGAGGGGGCATTCTGCATACGAAAGTAAGCTAACATAGGAGGTACTGGTCAAAGCTAAATATATTGGACAGAAAAATGCACTGTTCATCATTCCTTTCAGACAGAGCCTGGCTATGGTCAGCTGGCAGTGCCTTTGCGAACTACTGAAACAATTTGGCCAAGAGCTTGTGTTACCTAGGCACACTGGGGGCTTTAGAGCTGGAAGCTCTCATCTGAGAACAGGATTCCTCTAATAGAGGAATTTATTATAATCATCTGTCGCTCTTTCTTGTGGGGCAAATAAAACCATGTCACTAGACAAAAACTAGGAAGTTTGAATGAATTTAGAAACCCTGGTATTCTCATATCTGAGACAGGTAAGCATTTCATCTGCCTCCTACCTGGTTCCTGTCTTGGAGTAAATGACCAGGACACCCAACATGAAGATTGTGACCACTAGTCACTTAGCACAGAGCTCTCCATGCCAATGAAGTATCTAGATGGGCCACCCGAAGGTTTAGGCAATAAGTTTCCCTTCCTGGACATTTCTTCCTGCAAAAGATATTTAATTTCTAGTCTACCCTAAGTAAGTTGTATGTACCCGTTTTCTATAATAAACAATAAATAAATGGTATAAACAAGCAAGTTAAGTCTCTCTTAACAAGAACCACCATGAGGGAAGCTTTCATTCTTCATTCTCCCTAAGTCTCCTGCAGAAGGCCCCTCAGTGCTCCCAGACACTCACCCTTGAGCTAAGCCAGAGATACCACGCCCCCCATCCCTTGTGCTCATCTTCACCAGCCTACCTAAGTGTTTTCCAGTGGTGTCTGGGTGCTGGGAGTTAGGGAACCCCAGCTTCACCCTCAGCCTGCATCCTTTCTCACCTGGCCTGGGACCTCCATCTTAGTCTGTGTTCTCTGATCCCTCAGTGCTTCCCAGGAGCCTGATACCCAGTGGAGGTGAAGAGTAAAATGCAGCCCTCTCATTTTCTCTTTCCAACTGAGCGCACACACACAGAAGAGGCAAGACTGCAGAACCACACCCTCTTATGTCCCATGGGGCTTAGGGGCAGAACCACACCCTCTTATGTCCCCATCATGGGGCTTATGGCGCTGCACTGAAGTCTTAGTCTTCACATTCAATTCTCCCTCCTCCCTCCCCCCCTTCATTCATAGATGTCAGACATTTGTCATGGGGGTAGTCTTTCTCCACCTGGTTCTTCTTATCCTCTCCTTTCTCTTTTGTGGAAATGATTTCCAGAGGGGAAAATAATCTTTTGCATTTTTAGTTTTCTTTTTGCATGTCCTTCCTACAGGTCCCAAGCTACCATTCCAGGAATTAGCCATCTCAGATGAAACAAAAAGTATAAAGACGATCAGGGAACCAACAGACACCCTTGCCTCACTGTTAGCAGGAGAACTGTAACTCGGGATGAGCACAACCCATACAACACTTCATGGGTGCTAAATTGGTACATTCTCAGACGCAAGCCATACTCTAGTCTCTATTGATGGAGCCAATCACATCACTACCTATCAAGACTTCTGAACGCTTATTCACTTCACTCGGAATGGTATTTTCTAGTTCCATCCATTTGCCTGCACAATTCATGATCTCCTTGTTTTTAATAGCTGAATAATATTCCATGGTGTAAATGAACCACATTTTCTGTACCCATTTCTTCATAAATCAGGGCTCTAAATGGAGTTGTTAATATTGTATGCTTGGTGCTTTTCCCATTAAAATTTTACTCCAAAACGAGAAAGTTTTCTAAACATTGTAAGGCTCACGTATTTTTTGAATCAATGAAGCAAACAAACAAAAGAATATTCATGCCGGGCGCGGTGGCACACGCCTTTAATCCCAGCACTTGGGAGGCAGAGGCAGGTGGATTTCTGAGTTCGAGGCCAGCCTGGTCTACAGAGTGAGTTCCAGGATAGCCAGGGCTACACAAAGAAACCCTGTCTCAGAAAACAAAGACAAAAACAAAAAAACAAAGCAACAACAACAAAAAAGAATATCCATTACCCCATCTGCTATCAAATTCACAAACCTGTCTGATTGTCAAGTGGTTGTGCCTGCATTACCATTCAGGTGACAGTTCAAATATGACCTTCTCACAAAAAAACGTTCCAGCAGCCCCAATTATATCGCATTCATCTATCCCACAACCCTTTCCATTTCTGCATAGAACTTACAGTCATCTGAAAATGGTTCAGCTATTTGTTTGTTCAAATTGCTGCTTATATCCTCTTCCAGAAAATACAGTAGAACCAAGACACTGATTGCCCTGCCCGTGCCTGTGCCCAGACTCTGCCACTATGCCTGGCATGAATTTGGATGAATTTGAGAAATGGCCCCATTTTCCATGCAGCACATGAGTTATCTGTGTAGGTAAAATTTGAGAAAGTAATTTCATCTTTATAATCTCCTTTGGTATCGGAATTCCAACTCTGAAAACTACATTTTTTTCCCTCTTCCTCCCCACCCTCCACATTATTCCATCTGCGGAAGAAAGGCAGGGTTTACTAAACACTGCCACTTTCACCCCAGAGGAAATTGCTTTGGGTGTTAATCTAAGTCTGCAGCCTACAAGAATTTTGTGATTATTTATCTTTACCAGAAACTGATTTTTGAACAATCCTCCCAACTATGTCTTCATAAATTGTACGTGCATGCAAAGATATAAATGTGTTTTGATCAAAAGTAAATAAGTAAATAATAAATATGGACAGGTAAAATAACAAAGAGAAAAAAAAAACAATTCTGTCATTTCCAGTTCGCTCACTCAGTCTCACCTGGAGTGTCCCCTGGGGTTTGTGTGGCATATTTTGAACATTGCTAAAAAAGCAATCTTTTCCTAGAAACAGGAGGTTGCCAAGGGTTAGAAGTAGGACAGGGGCCTAAGTAGAAGAGAATGGGAGATTTTGAGGGCTTATTAGGATGGTTCTAAATCCTATTTGTGGTAGTGAAAACAAGAACATAACAAAGTATTAAATCCCACAGGACTATACATGCCTAACAATGATTTTTGCGACATATAAATTTATGCTATATAAGAAACAAATTGGAGAAAGAATCTAATGAATAGTTAGACCCTCAGCTGGTTGAAAACAAAACAACAAACTCCATGCTAACCCTGCTTCTCAGGAAATCATAATTCATGAAAGAAAATGAATACCTTTATAGCTACCTTATTGGTCCTTGAGCTACACATCCAACTGGGGCACCAGCACTCAACCTATTCCCCAATGTGACCTTCACCTTGCCCCCAGCTCACCAAGGGGTGAAGGTCTCCTTCTTTTGAAGCCTGTCTAATTTTAATGACTTGCCAATAAATACATGATGAACTCACAGGTAAGTGACTTGTCAGGTAAGACCATAGAGCTTTTGATCAAGTCTTATCAATTTTTTTTTTCTCTCGGAACACACTCCACCATACTGAGGCAAGCTCAAACCACTCGGGGAGGGCACACTCTATGGAGCTGACAGTCTTCACTTCAATGAGAACACCTTTGAGTTATTCTAAGATGGGAAATTCAGTGAAGTCTAGCTTCCAGCTGCTTGACTTAGTTCCAAATTCTGAGGGCCCAGACAGTGTAACCACGAGTTAGAGCCACTGTGCCCTGTCAGTATTTCTAGCCCATAGCCGTATGAGCATCCTCATTTGGGAGATAGGTTTGATAGCTACATCCAACCTGCATCCCACCCATCATCCACCCCATCCTTCCTTGCCAGTCACACTCAGATTTCCTTTGGTGCTGATGAAGATACCAAGACCCCTCACCCCTGCCCAGGCTTCCATGAGTGAACTAAGGCAATGTAACAGAATTCCAGCCAATGAGAAGCAAGCAGATATTGCTGGTTGAAAATTCCAAAAATAATCGAGCCAGGGGTCGGGGGATGACCCAGATGTAAAGTAAGTAAATTAATTAATTTAAAAAGAAAAAAATATAACACAAAAGTCAAGCTCTCCTGGGATGGCTGGCGTGTCGAGCACTCGTCTCTTCTCATTCTTTCTGTCTAACATGTAGTTCTGTCTAGAAAGGCAGGACTTACCTTAACACAAGGAGATGAAAAACCAAAGACTCGAAGCCTGATGTGAAGTGATGGGAATGTGCTTATTTCTCGAGGACCCTGTGAGGACATCCTACCAGACTGAACTGCTCACTTCAAACCTGCCATTCCCTAAGAGCGGTCTGGGTTGTGGAGCAGGGAACTCAGGCTGCCAGGCTTGCACAGCAAGTGCTTCTAACACGGAGCCATTTCACCAGCCCAGAGCAATTTTTAATTAGAAATTTCTGTCACATGTAGCCAAATATAACTGGTACCAAAGGATAGCACAGCAAGCAACTGGACCTAAATTTTGGCTTCACTGCGCTTGACAAAGCAGGACCAGCTTTATAGTGTGAGAAGTAAGCTTGAGGTTATAAAAAGAGAGAGGGGGAGGGAGGGAGGAAGGGAGGGAGGGAGGAATGGAGAGAGAGAGAGAGAGAGAGAGAGAGAGAGAACAACACTCCAATTTAAAGGAGCTTTACAGGATTGGATCAAAAGGGTGTGGCGTGGTACTCCTAAATCAGAAAAGCAATGTAGCCAAGGTGCTCTTGTATATATATATATATATATATATATATATATATATATATATATATATATATATATATTAACGTTAATGCTGGGCAGATATCTACCCTCTATGGAACTAAAATCTATTTCCTATTGATAACCCCAAGTTACTACTTACTTTGTTTCATCTGGGATGCTCTTAACTCCAACTGTCCAACCCCTTCTTGACTCCTGACCCATAGCATCTTTGTCCTCTCTCCACCTTTTTTTCTCTCTCCTCATGGTCTCCTCCATTTCAAGCCCCAAAACATTAAGTCTCACCTACCTCAGTTTTGCCAGCTATAGGTTGTAGACATCTTTATTCACCAATCAAAACAACTTGGGGGCAAGGTTGCATAGCATCATTTGGATCTAGGTATAGACCTTCTCATCTCTGGTCAACCAGGCTTTGGGGCCTACACTTAGCATTAAAATATCCTTGGTTTTATTCTAATGTAGGCAGATGATCACTGGGTATTTCTGTCACTGACTGGGGTCTGACCTCACAGTCTCTTGCAATTGGTTAGTTAGTTTTAAAAGAGCTTGCACAAAGGATATGAAGGAAATAGGGAAGAGGTCATCCACTTCAGGACTTCAAGTTCCTGAAATGCAGGCGGTGTGGTTGGAGGCTTTGCATAAGTCAAAGCTTTGCAAGGTGTGTTGTGGTATGTTGGGGGAGGAGGAAAACATTTTAAAAGGTAAGAAACATAAAAAGATTTGCATAAAATTCTTGCAAGGTGGAGGCGATTTGAATTCCTTGTCTTAAACAAAAGCTTTATCGTGTTTGATAGAAAAATAATATTTAATATTTTTTACAATGAGACTTCTAAAAGTCCCCATGTTTGATTTCATGTTCTGCTATTCCTGTGTTAAACTTTTAAATAATAGGTTTGAATTTATATTGTGTAAGTAAATTTCAAGGAGATAATGAGCATGAGTTGACCAAAGGAGATGGGCCCAATATGTTAACTGTCACACCTTCACATATGCTCTCTGTGACTCATAGTAGAGGACTCCATGGGACACTGATTCATGGAGATTCAGGAAGATGTATCTGAAGCACGGGGCAAATCCTCTGTATCTAAGGTTGAAGAAACTGGAAGAGATTGAAAAGCACTAGCAGACTCAAGAGTTCACCACAAATGAACAAAAGGCACTGCCAATCTGGATAGCTGCGGGGAGGGTGGTAAAGACTAACCAAATACCCTGTCAGATCCTTGAGTTAAACACCTTACTTCCCTGTGATGGCTATCCATTTATGTTGAAAATAGTAACACAAAATGTTACGAACCCAAATGTGTTCTCTCAAATGCATACACTGAAGCCACAATCCCCAGCATGGCTTGGTCTAGAGATAAGATTTTACTGAGGGGTAGGAGTGAGTGATAGTGAACCCAAGATGCTGATCTTGGGAGAGTCTCCACAACTTTGAGGAAGCCTGGGAAATATAATGAGTTCAAAGCCCGCATGGATAAACAGTAAAACACTATTTGGGAAAATAAATTAACTATGGTAGTGTATAGGGCAGCAGGGGTGGGGGAGTAAAGGGGGTGGGAGAGAACTTGCTTCTAGACAGAATCCCGGTGCTCTGGGCAGGCAGACTCAGAGGACTGCTGCAAGCTTTCCAAGAGGCCCTGGGTGGGTGTCTGGCTGTGGAAAGCCATTGACCCCAGCCCTCGGGGAGGCAGGGTAGACAAGGGGCAGTCCCAGGTCTCTGGACCTCGTGGAGGCCAGAGATAACAGGTTCTCAGTCTCGGGCATCCCAGACAAGGCTGCATGTCTCAAAAAAGGTGAGAACAAAGTGGAGGTCCCAGGGCAGCTCAGTCATCTTGGGGACCAAAGAGAACAGAGGGCAGGGAGAGACGGGGCGCTGGGTAGTTCCCACAAGGGCGAGAGGCCTTGATCTGATCCTTGGCCGGAGCGCAGGAAGGCCTTCCATCCGGAAGTTAGACAGACAGTGGCTTTTTAGGGGAAAGCCTATCCTATCATTCAAGTATAGCAAGCCTTGATGAGCAGAGAGTCTATGGTTTTAGGGCTTTGTCGTAGAAAGGCAGAGAGAAAGAGAGAAGGTAAAAGAAAGATGGAGGCTGTCCATGGCCATGTGGAGAGAAAGAAGGGAAGGGAAGGGGAAAAAGAGAGAGATGAAAGTAAGAAAGGTGAGAGCTTAAGAGAGAGAGGAGGAGGTCCCTTTTATAGTGGGCTGGGCTACCTTGCTGTTGCCAGGTAACTGTGGGGAGGAGCATACCTTGCTATTGTCAGGTAACTGTGAGGGTGGAATCTAGCTAGAATGCCAGGAGCTTGGGGCTTTGTGGAGACTGATAGTCACAGAATTATAGTTGGGGGCTCTGTGGTATCAGGCACCTGTCTCTGGAAAGTGGCTCACTGTTCTCTCCCTTGTAGAGTTGTCTACTAGGTCTCTGGAGCAAATATCACTCAACCAAAACAGGCTGACTTTTACAGCCACACAGTAGTGGGAAAGACAGAAATTAGTAGGGGGGAATATAAAGAGGGAGGAGAGGCAGAGAGACAGAGAGACAAAGGAAAACAGAGAGACAGAGGTAGAAACACAACCACAGAGGAAGGAGGGAGAGAGAGAGACAGAGAGAGAGAGAGAGAGAGAGAGAGAGAAGAAACAATGCATAGGTAGCCATGTTGGAGGTGAATAGAGAGCCTCTACCAGAAGCTAAACTTTCTTGCACTCTGATCTCAAACTTATTCCAGGCCTCGAAGAAAATAAATTTCTGTTGGTTAAGTTTCTAAATGTGCTATTTTGTAACAGCAGTCTGGGGCAGCTGATGTGCACAAGAGAAAAGAATGGGGACAGCCCAGAGCTACTCTTCCTACTGCCTTTCCTCTCCCATCAGTATGTCCTAACGAAGTGCTGGGAGACGAGGGAGTATATAATACGACACTTAGATCACTATTGTGCTGCATGTCTACCATTCCTGTAGAAAGATAGAGCAAAATCAGGTACATGCAGTCCAAGGCAAACTGCAGCATTCCCATAATCCCACGAAAAAGTGTTCCCACAGTTACACTTAAAACCAGGATCACATGCATCAAGAGAAAAATCAAGGAAGAATACAAAAGCCTTACATGTAACGCTAGCAAGAGGACTCTCTTCTTCCTTTTTAAACTACAGGGTCCTGCACATTATGTTGCAACCATATATTTGAAGAGAGGTTTAAGGGACCATGAGAAATAAGGAGCTGGGTTTGATGGCTAGACAGCCAAGAATTCTGCTATGAAAAGCGGGAAAAGCTGTTAAGTCCAACTTCTGATAATTATTACACTCTGGGGTGTAAACAAATTATTAAGCAAATCTGAGAAACAGAAAAAAGTCACAATTTGGTTGTTTTTCTCATGTTCCCTAGTTTAAAAAAACAGTTGGGGCACGATTAGGTCCTGTGAGGTTTTTTTTTGTTTTGTTTTGTTTTGTTTTTATTGAGAAGTAGAATGTCAATGTTGAGTGAAGGAAGCAGAAGCAAGAGGAAGAAACAGGTACCCCAGTACATGGAATGGTACTGCCTACATTTAGAATGGGTCTCCCCACTTCAACTAACCTAATTAAAATAATCCCTCACAGACATGCCCAGACTCTTGTCTCATAGGAGATACAAACTCCTGTCAAGTAGACAGTATTCACCATCACTTACCCAGCGAAAGAAGTTCATCCCATTAAAAAAAAAAATTAATTCCTTCCTTATACTTCCAAATACTTTGTAACCTTCAAGGAAGCCACATCCTGTAGCTAACATTTGAGTCTCAAGCTGATCTGTCAGAGTTCAGCTCTTGAGTTGTTACTGTCTGCCCTCCAAGGTGTACAAAAGAGTGCTTTTGGCAGCTTCCAGGAGTGTCCAAAAGAGATAGATGAATCTGGTCTGGGGTTACTAGCAGCACAGGGGGAGAGAGGAGGAAACATCAATTTGTTAAGGGAAAGTTCTCTGCCAATAACTTGCAATTTAAGTTAAGTGGGAATCCTACAATTTGAAGTCTTACAATTGAAGAAAGCAAGTTCCTCAAAACTCCAAAATAAAACTGATAAAAGAGGCAGCCACCAAACGGCAGGCCTCTCTCAAAAGCCTTCCTTTAATAGTTGTTCACTGGGGAGAGAGGGCCAACATGCTGGCAATGAGGGGATTAAGAGGTGGCCCTGTCACTGGAGCCTACTGTTTTGATTGCTTCAAAAAAGAAGCCATTAAGCTAAGACACAGGATGGTGGTCACAGTACAAAGAGCACTAGGTAAAAGGGAAAAGCTTCAGGCTTAAAAACAACATCTGAGCAAAATGGGTGCTATTATTACTCCCACGGGTAATGAACAGGCTGGGAACCTGCCAAGAATTCTGAGGAAAAATTTGCTTTAAATACTTCAAGCTTGGCCACCTGTGGTTGGGTTGTTTTGGTTTTTGGTTTTTGGTTTTTTTGGTTTTGTTTTGTTTTTTCTCCTAATGATACCCTACGTCCTTGGCCTCCATCAACAAGAAGCTAGTCTGTGGAATCTGTGTGGTTGGATAGATGAACATCTTCCCCAATGCTCTCCTACACACACACACACACACACACACACACACACACAGAGAGAGAAAGAGAGAGAGAGAGAAAGAGAGAGAGAGGCTTTGGAGGGGAAGGATGGGTGATTACTATTCCAAAGATAAAAGCCCAGGTTACCTTGAAGCCATTTAGATGCGTATTCCACAGCTAGAGCAAAAGAATCTCTTTTGCTGCCTTGCTAGTGAATCTCCAGTCACCTGCTACATCTTGTTTTATTACTGTGATGGCCTCCTCCTCTTTCTCCTCTTCTTCCTCCTTTACCTCTTCTTCCTCTTCCTCCCCCTCCTTCTTCTTCTCCCAATGCCTTATGTTGGTGTGTATAGGAAGTATTTTTTTAAAAAAAACAAATCACTAAATTCACTCAATGTACAAACTCCAGAATGTACTTTTGGACTGAGAGCTAAGTGCTATAAATGAACGAGAACTCAGATGTGTCAGGTGGTGATGACCAATGCCTGAAAGGAAGAGAAATGTACCGATTAATTGGTCAGGTTAAATCATGGCAAACCCCAAACATTCTGAAGTTTCCACTCTTCTGCTCCTCTTCAATTACAGACTTTTGCATTAGCAGCAATAACACGAGTTCAAATGCACCCTTGCCCAACTTCAAGAGTACACTGGTACCTTGTGTGCTGACAAAATCGGATCTGATAATGAAGACAGACTCATTTAGAATGTTAGAGCAGACGCCCCTGCCTTTGTCTTCTTCCTTGCCTCCCTTTCCTGTTTTGGACCATGAATATAATACCTGGGAACAGAAAAATTCTCTTCTCACCTGGAGAATGAAAACCACACAGGTCTTTGGGCAGAGTGAACAAAGCATGAACATTATCAGCAAGCACAAAAAATTATGAAGTAATAAAAATATGAAGTGATTTGATTGGGTTATCCCACAGCATATAAACACACCAAAAACCAGTTATGTGGTACACCAAGAATGTAAAATTTTCTTTGCCAATTAAGGATTTTTTTTCTAAAATTTTAGCAAAAGAGAGAGTACTAAACAAGTCTTCAGATCAATTGAATTAACATAAGAATTGTTTTACATAAGGACACATGTCCCACTATGTTCCTTATTTATAATAACCAGAAGCTGTAAAGAACTCAGATGTCCTTCAACAGAGGAATGGATACAGAAAATGTGGTACTCATTTACACAATGGAGTACTACTCAGGTATTAAAAACAATGAATTCATGAAATTCTTAGGCAAATGGATGGAACTAGAAAATATCATCCTAAGTGAGGCAACTCAATCACAAAAGAACACACATGGTACGCACTCACTGATAAGTGGATATTAGCCCCAAAGCTCCAAATACCCAAAATACAATGCGCAGACCACATGAAGCTCAAAAAGAAGGAAAACCAAAGTATGAAGGCTTCGGTTCTTCTTAGAAGCAGAGCAAAATACTCACAGGAGCAAATGTGGAGATAAAGTGTAGAGCGAAGACTGAAGGAAAGGCCATCAAGAGACTATCCCACCTGAGGATTCATCCCACATTCAGTTACCAAACTCAGACACTATTGTGGATACCAAGAAGTGAAAGGAGCCTGATATGGCTGTCTCCTGAGAGGCCCTGCCAGAGCCTTACAAATACAGAGGCAGATGCTCACAGCCAACCATTGGACTTAGTATGGGGTCCCCAATAGAGGAGTTAGAGAAAGGACTGAAAGAGTTGAAGGGGTTTGCAACCCCCATAGGAAGAAGAACAATATCAACCAACCAGACCCCCCAGAGCTCCCAGGGACCAAGCCATCAACCAAGGCGTACACATGGCCCCAGCAGCATATGTAGCAGAGGATGACCTTGTCAGGCATCAATGGGAGGAGAGGTCCTTGGTCCTATGAAGACTTGATAGATACCCCAGTGTAGGAAAAATGGAGGGCAGGGAGGTGGGAGTGGGTGGGTGGGTGAAGGAACACCCTCATAAAAGCAGGGGCAAGGAGGATGGGACAAGAGGGTTCCCGGCGGGGAGCGGGGACCAGGGGCAAGGAGGATGGGATAAGAGGGTTCCCGGCCGGGAGAGGGGACCAGGAAAGGGGATAACATTTGAAATGTAAATAAAGAAAATATTCTATTAAATAAAGAATTGTTTTACATGAAAAAGAAATAAATTGCTATGATATGAAAATACTGTCATGGTAGAGGGTGCTATGACATGCAGCCAAAAGCAAACCTATTTAATTCAGATGCCACAAAGGAAAATCACAGGCAGTCAGGAAGTGTTTGCAGCAGTGAATAGGCAGTGGTCCCTCCATGGTGAAGGGCAGCCATGCTGCAAATGAGGAATGAAGGCTTCTTCCCAGTTCTTCAGAATAAATCGGAAGACTCCAAGCTGGTAACTATGTGGCTGCATCCCCTTTAGGTCCCTGCAGGCTAGAAGCTTGTGACAACAGAGCCACACAGCATGTCGCATGCAGACACATTCTCTCCGCTGTGCATAGTTTGGGTTTAGCAGTTAATTTTTCACCTCTGTATTTATAAATCATTTCTATAGCCCTCCTTTCAATACTTTAACTTAGATGCAGAAGTGAAAAAAAAAAAGTTCCTGTGTTGTAGAAAAATCATTTAATCTCAAGCAGGATTTTCTACCAGCCTATGATCAGATAAAAGACACATAACCTTTATATTTATAATAATCAGTTACCAGATAAAAGACACACAACCTTTATATTTATAATAATCAGCACTAGAACTGAATAGATAGGTACCTCTAAGCTATTAGAATCTATTTCCTCATCAATAACCCCGAGTTATAATTTGCCATGTTCCATCTGGGCAAATCTTAACTCCAACCGGCCAGCTCTCATGGCCATGTATTGATAACTTATCTAACCCTCTTCTACCTCCGCCTTTTTTCTCCCTAGGTGGTCTCCTCAGACCACAAGCCTGGGAACCCAAGTTCCCTGCCTCTCTTTTTCTGTCCAGCTGGCTGTAGGCATCTTTATTCACCAATAAGGAATAACTTTGGGGACAGGGTTACATAATGTAACTTGGGTACATTACTTGGGGACATGGAGACTCTGTTGTCCCTGTGGGCAACCAGGTCTTGGGGGCCAGTATTTAGCATTGCAGTACAAGTCAAAGACCAAACCTCAACATCCTGTCAAAGGACTAATGGATAAATGTTACTCACCCATGTTTGAATAAAGGAACATGTCACTCATGTAATAGATTCAGCCTAAATGCTGAGCAACAGATGTGGGAAGAAAGAAAATGCAGTACAAATACAATAGAGCATTATTCAAGGATAAAGAACAAAATGATGTTGCGAGGGAGGTGCATTGGACTTAGCCTATCCCCAGTTTTCTTTCAAGCACACCATATATTTATGTGAACTCCAAGAGCACTATACAAATGCCATTTAATAACAGGGGAAAATCCATTAATCTAGTCTTTGTCCAATTATTGTCCCTAGGAAATATGAGATCTAAATCCTAGATGATTACAGGCCAACAGCAAAATAGAGTCACTCTGCTCATGCCCTTTGGCCATCAGATATTGGAAAAGGGACTAGTGTCTGAGCTGGTGGATACTGTAAGCATGTTACCATGTGACCCACGCCTGAGCTCAAGGACATTGTGAAGGTGCTACCATATGACTAGCCTCTGAACTCCAGGGCACTGTAAAAGCCACTGTTACCATGTGGCTCCAGTTTTGGCTATTAGATATTGTTAGGGTGTTGAAACATGATTGTTTTAGACTGTACACACTGGGAAGGTAGTCCCTTATGATTAGTATATGAGCTCCTAGATACTGAGTATGTTACCATGTGGCTAGAATCTGACCTTTTGAATACTATGAGAATTTTTTCCATGTGACAAGTATTTAAGCCTGTATGTTGGTACAATATGTTGATACTGTATGCTACTATGACCAGTATGTTACCCTCTAGACACCAGGAGAATGTTGCCATGTTACTAACATCTAAGCTTCTGGATACAGTGTGGGTGTTATCACTTATTTAGTGTCTGAACCTCTAGAAAGGGTGTTACCATGAAACTAGTATGTGAGCTCCTAGACACAGTGTTGCAATATGATGCAATGTTGCTAATATGTTAGTTAGCCTTCAGAAAATGTGAGGTTTTTATCATGTAACTAGTGTCTGAGATATGGTTATTGTGAATATGTTACCAAGTGACTAGTGTCTGAACTACATACTATGTACATGTCATGTAACTGTCTGGCCACTTACATATTGTATATTATCATGTGCCTAGTGTCTTAGCCTCAGGACACAACATGTTCCCATGTGTCTAGTGTCTAAAGTGTTGGTTACTGTGAGTATGTTACCTTGTGTCTAATGACTGAGCCTCTGGTGACTGTGAGTATATTACCATATGTCTAGTGTATCTAGTCACTGGACGCACTGAGGATGTCCCCAAGTGCCTAGTGTCTTCCCTCCTTGTTACTAAGAGTTGTTACTATGTGACAAATGTCTGGGCTTTTGGATACTATGAGGGTGACATTATGTGTCCTGTGTTTAGCTGTTAGATACTTCAGCAGGTTGTCATGTGTTGAATGTCTTAGACTGTGGATACTATGAGAGTGTTCTCACATAACTAGTGTCTAGTCTCTTAAATACTATGAGGGTATCACCATGTGAATAGTGCCTTGTCTCCTGGATACTATGCGGGTTTTACCATGTGACAAATGTCTGTGCTTCTAGTTCCTGTGAGAGCATATCCATTTGACTAGTGTCTGAGCTCCTAGATTCTATGGAGGTGTTACTATGTGACTAGTATCTTAACTCCTAGAATATGAGAATGTGTTACAATGTAACTAGTATCTTAGCCTCTGGATACCCTGTTCCATGTGAGCAGTATGTGAGCCCCTGGACACTATAGTTATGTTACCATGTGACTCTCAGTATTAGCTCCTAGATACTATGAATGTGTTATCAACTGGCTCTCAGTATTAGTTCCTAGATAGTGTGAGGATGTTAGCATGTTAGTGGTGTCCAAACTCCTGGATATTGTGAGATCTTAGCCTCTGGATACTGTGAGGGTGTCTAATATTTTGGATAGTTTGATGGTGTTACAGTGTGACTAATATCTCAACTCCTGAATGCTGTGATTGTGCTACCAAGTAGCTAGTGTACCAACTGTTGTATACTGGGAGTATACTACAGTGTTACTAGTATCTCAGCTCCTAGATACTGGGCCCATGTTATCATGTCACTAATATCTGACCTCCTAGACACTGTGAGGATGCTACCATGTGACTATTGTGGGGGTGCATGGGTATTGTGAGCATGTTACCATGTTGCTTTTATCCTAGATACTAAACTATGAGCATATTATCATGTTATTAGTGTCTGAGTTCCTGGATACTGTGTGTTTCATGTGATACTTCATGGATAATATGATCCTGTTATTATTACTATTTTCCATGCTCCTACATACTGTCATAGTGTTGCCATGTGGCCAGTGTCTGGGTTCCTGGATACTCTAACAGTGTTACAAAGTGGCTTTTGTGAGACAAAGGTTATTTAGAAGGATTGGGAAATGATGAAGAGTGGAAAAATGAGAGACATGGTTTGATATTAATTCAAGAAATGCCTCTCCATGAAGGAAAAAGTAAACAAAATAGACTTTTGAGGCTTTCAAGGAATGAGGAATCAAGAGTATATATTTTTTCTTTTTTTATTAGATATTTTCTTCATTTATATTTCAAATGCTATCCCCTTTCCTAGTTTCCTCTCCAAAAGTCCCCTATACCCCCCTCCCCTGCTCACAACCCAGCCATTCCTGCTTCCTGGTCCTGGCATTCTCCTATACTGGGGCATATAATCTTCACAAGACCAAGGGTTTCTCCTCCCATTGATGGCCAACTAGGCCATCCTCTGCCACATAGGCAGCTAGAGACACAAGCTCTTAGGTTAGTTCATGTGGTTGTTCCTCCTGTAGGGTTGCAGATTCCTTCAGCTCCTTGAGTACTTTCTCTAGCTCCTTCATTGGGGGCACTGTGTTACATACAATAGATGACTGTGAGCACCCACTTCTGTATTTACCAGGCACTGGCATAGCCTCACAAGAGACAGCTATATCAGGGTCCTGTCAGCAAAATCTTGTTGGCATATGCAATAGTGTCTGGATTTGGTAGTTGTTTATGGAATGGATCCCCGGGTGGGGCAGTCTCTGGATGGTCCTTCCTTCAGTGCTGTCGAGGATGTGGTGAAAGAGGAACAGTCCTCCATTGCTGGAGGGATTACAAGCTGGTACAACCACTTTGGAAATCAGTTTGGCTGTTTCTCAGAAAATTGGACATAGTTCTACCGGAAGATCCAGCAATACCTCTCCTGGGCATATACCCAGAAGATATTCCAACTTGTAATAAGGACACATGCTCTACTATGTTCATAGCAGCCTTATTTATAATAGCCAGAAGCTGGAAAGAACCCAGATGTCCTCAACAGTGGAATGGATACAGAAAATGTGGTACATTTACACAATGGAGTACTACTCAGCTATTAAAAACAACGAATTTATGAAATTCTTAGGCAAATAGATGAATCTGGAGGATATCATCCTGAGGTAACCCAATCACAAAAGAACACACATAATATGCACTCACTGATAAGTGGATATTAGTCCAGAAATTTAGAAGAGTATATTTTTAAAGCATCAGAAAAATAGGCTTGATTGCCAATGGAAAGAACCCAGTGGGGATTTTAAGCAGCAATGGAGACAGTTTCTGGTGCTGAATCCTCATTCACAGGAATTGTTATCTAGTAAGAAAGCCTGCCCCTAGAGGCTTTGCAGGTATGGGTGCTGTGTCATATATGTGTCTGTAGATGGCAGAGAGGAGAGAGGCTGTGTCTATGTTCAGTGTTCTGACCTATAAACATCTGAAGGATTAGTAGCCTAAGGTTCCCTGGAAGAAAGAACCAGTCCAGTCCCAGGCATTCTCAGAAGGGTTCCCATAATGGGGACCCAAGCAAGGACTAGAAGCACCCCACCTGGGACCTGGGACCTGAGACTGTGGACTCTAGATGGAAGCAAGCCTGAGTCCCTCACAAGGAACCCCTTGGGGTGGCCAGGGGAGGAGGGGCACAAGAAGACCACCAGACCAGCACCATGGGGCCCCAAACAGGGAGTAAGCCTGAGATGGCCACCAGTTTAGTGTAATGCAGTCCTGTGAGGGGGTCAAACCATGCGCAAGATGACCCCTGCCTAGGGATATAATGCTCTTATAACTACTCATAAGATGATCCCAGACACTTAGAGGTCCTTTAGCTCCACTAAAAAGAACCGGTAAGTGGAGAAATGGAAGAGAAAGAGAAACAGAAAGATGTAGACACAATGAAGAGAGGCAGAACTGGAGAATTGAGATTAGTGAGGAACAGCCTGAGGTGCGTAGCTAGTAATTCCACCTGGGAACGTGGTGGAGTCCTGGCCTGTGTTGCCTCCAGGGGTCCCATCTGGATGCAGGGCTCTCTGCAGCAGCAGCCGTCCGTTACTAGCACAGGCCAAGCAGACATCCCTGGTATGGGCTGCCTTCTGGGACATATTGATGGCTGAGGGCTACGCTGAAGTGGCCCCACCTCTCACCTGGGCATCATGGGAGATCTGAACCTGGGGAAATGAGAACAGGAGAGCTGAGCCACCTCAGGACAGTTACGGTACTAGAAAGAGCAGGCCTAGCATGTTGTTAGAGTTGCAGGTGAGCACAACCCAGGATATTAGCGTGGGAGAGCTGACCCTACCACTCATCATGGCTGAGGGAGAAATACCGACCTCTGCCCTTACCCCTCACCACCTGCAGCAGGCCAGAATGTTGGCTCCAGTGTTATCAGAAACGAAGATGTTCCTCGTCTGCTGCAGCTCTTGGGAAAGCAGGCCATGAAACTCACTTGGGCAGCACAGGAGACCTGACCCTAATGACAGGGGCACAGGTGAGCTGGCCCCAAGGGTGTGACCGTGGGAGAACTGGCTCAGCAACTTGTTGCAATGCAGCAGTGTGGGCACTGGAGAGAAACACAGACACACAAACACACACACACACACACACACACACACACACACACACAGCTCACCACTATCTGAAGTGTTATGAATCAACTGTGAGTTCAGGGATTGTCTTTGACAGTAAAAGGAAAATCACTATAACTGGATCACTGTCAACTGAGGTCCTTGACTCTCCTCAATAGTTTGCCACCTTCTTTTGTGGTACTTAAATGATCTCTCCAAAACTATAAAGTTGTGGAAGTCAAGGAATAAACCTTCTTAACAATTGGGATTGAAATTGCAGGGCAACACTTCTGCCAAGCTTTACAGAGCATAGTAGTTCACAAAGTTCAAGGGGACAGATCAACACAGGTGTAGGAACACTGAGAGGCAGAGTCTAGGGGTCACCAAGCCAAAACCTTACCCTTCCTTTCAGGGATCCTTACTGAGGCACTAGAGCTAAGTTCAATTCATAGCAGTGCCTTTTTCTTCAGCCTTAGGAATTTCATCTTCTGTAACAATGAAAAGACCACTCCAGGCTTCATTTCTCTCTGACTCCTCATTATTTGTCCAAGTGCCTCTTCCATATAAGTTACCATGCTCCCCATGAGAAAACGTGACAAATTCATTCTTGTCTTATCACAATATCTAGATCACAAATACCTCCAGAAAAGAAAATTTTCATATTTAACTTTTCACTCCACTTCCATTCTCTCTGTGTAGCTGTGCCTTGAGGCCCAAGACTTGAGGCCAGAATTTCAAAGTCTATAAATGCCATAAGAACTCTTGAAAAAACAGACACTAGAAAATAAGTGAAAGTCATTTCATTAAAGAGCTTTAGGTTTTAAGCTCATTTATTAAATTGTCATTACAGCCACAATTATGTTCATTTCTCACAAATCATAGGTAGTGAGGCATTACCAAGCCTACTAATTTCAACAACACTCGAGCTGAAGAGAGAGGTCTCCATCTTTTATATACTGACACTAAAGCTCAGAGAGTTTCTATGATTTGCCCACTGGCCACCAAAGTTGTGATTGCTTAAGATTAAAATCCATGTCTGTCCCATTTTGAAACCCATCTTCCCTTTCCATCCTATCCAGGTACAACCCCACTCAGAGCTCACAGGAAGCCCATACCTGGTCCCCCTTCCTCGCTGTCACCACTTTCAAATTCTTAGTAATTTATAAGCAGAGGCCCTGAATTTTCATTTTACTACTCCATAGGTTATATAGCCAGTGTCCATTCAACTCATATGTAAAGTGTATAACAGTTTACACTTCCTTTTATTGAACTACATTTTCTGTTTCACAGATTAAGAGCTGCATGGAGTAGAAGCACACTGTAAGCCTTTCTATTTCAAAATCTATCCCCACCTCAATACTTCCCCCAAAATGCTACCTGAAGGTCTTTGAGTTATTTCTCTAAACTCTTCCCACAAAAGGTTTATACATCCCATAATCTCACATCACTTACCTTGAGTACTCATTGTATTTATCTTGTAGTGGACCAATAGACTCCAAAACTCTCCTTTTAATTACCCTTAATGCTGCTACAAGGACACCCTCTAATAAAAATCCCCAAATCTATACTAGTAAAGAGATAAATTATTGGGTAATTATTCACAACACAAAGGATTGCTCACCATGGACTCTTTTAAACTTACACTGAGCTCTCATTACTTGTTTATGAGCCATTAACCACTTGAGGGGTTATGGCTCAGAGACAAACTGGAGGATTGACTGCTTCAAGGCTGAAGATGAGGACTGTGGAGTTTAAATCTCTGAGCTAGACAGCAGCGAGCAAGGAAAATGCATCCAACTAAGAAGCCTGGTGAAGGGAAGATCCAACGTATCCACACAGCTTTCAACATAAGAATGTATTGGGAATCCATTGACTAAAGATGAGTGCAGAAACCTTAAATAAGCATTCCCCACTAAAGTATTGTATCACCCCCCCCCAGAAAACAATAATTCACCAGGTGATAGGATATTTTAGATTTACTGGTTGTCCCAAAGAAACTTCAAAGTGAGAGCACTACCATATTAACATCCACAACTTTACCTACTCCACCAGTTTCCTTGGTCCAAACAAGGCAGGATTTAGCATCTGCTGACATTGAGCTGATACATATCCCAATTATGGAAGAAGCACAGAGTCTAGACCATAAGCCTTTCATCTTCAATGTGACCTGAGCAACTTTTGGGGACAGTCTAGGCAGCAGACATCTTTTACCCACTGAACATCTCAGCAGCCCCAGAGTCACTGCATTTAAATGGTTTGCAGTAGTTCTCTCAAAACTGATGTTGTTATACAGTACCTTTTCTAGGAACCACCACACACACACACACACACACACACACACACACACACACACACACACACATACACACACACACGCGCGCGCGCACGCGCACACACACAAAAACATAACCTAGATTTTTCAAAGCAACTTATAGTCTCACAGAAACCAGAATAGAATCATCTCCAACCTTCAAAACTCATTAATTTAAGAGAAATATAGTCTGCATAGTACAAATTTCATGCATGATAGGTATTTAATATCTTCTATAGGTTACCTATTGGACTTTGAATAAAGTCTCACTTCTACTAATGGTCTCTTTCCTGCCCCTGCCTGCTCAGCCTCTTCTTGCTCTTCTTCCTATTCCCATGTACCATGCTCAAACCAGATTGACCTTTGTGCAGTGTCCTGGTAGGCCAGGTTGTACTCACTGTATGGCATTCATATTGTGAAACCAAGTGGAATTATTGTCATACCTCAGTTATTCGCATTGATAACTATGTCATCAACTAGACTGCATGTTAAATTCATCTCTTTAAAAAGTATGCCCTGAAATTTTATTGTGTGTTCATTTGTACATTTTAATGATCATTTCTTCTACACAGTCCACACTCTGGGAGAAGAGGAAGAGGAAGTCCCTTGGTAATAGAGACTGGCTTAAACATTAAGAAGGCTTCAGGGTTGAAGGACAGGAAGAGTGTCCTCAGAGAATCAAGGGAAGAGAGAATACTGGTGTATGTGTCAGAACTGTCTAGAGCAGTGGTTCTCAACCTTTCTAGTGCTGCAACCCTTTAACACACTTCCACACTTGTATAGTTGTGGTGACCCTAAACTATACAATTATTTTCATTGCTATTTTATAACTGTAATTTTGCTACCCTTATGAATCATAATGTAAATATGTGATATGCAGGATGGCAGTTATGTGATCCTTGAAAAGTCATTAGACCCCCAAAGGGATAAGAACCCACAGTGAGAACAGAATGTGTGTGTGTGTGTGTGTGTGTGTGTGTGTGTGTGTGTGTGTGATATTTATTAAATTGGTTTACATTTATATTTTAACAGTGTCTCATACCTGAGATGCTAAAAAACCAGCAGTTGCTCCATTCATGAAGCTGAATGACTTAGAGGTCCAATCTGGTGCTGAAAGCCTGGAAAGTTCTTCGGAGATGCTGCTCCTTAGCCATTGCTGGAAGACTGGAAACACTGGAATCAGTGCAGCATCAGCTCGGTGGTAGGAGAGAAGGTTGATCAAGCAAAAAATAAGTATGTTTCCTTCTGCCACACGCTCCTTTTTACCTGGACCACTGGCCAGGAAGACACCACTCACATTTTGGGGTGGATTTTCTCACAGCAATCCAGGCATTTTTTCAGTTGAAATACTCTCCTT
Source organism: Mus minutoides (assembly GCA_902729485.2). NCBI lineage: Eukaryota > Metazoa > Chordata > Mammalia > Rodentia > Muridae > Mus > Mus minutoides. The sequence continues at coordinate 57,709 of LR752767.1, forward strand.
AGGTGATTGCAATGTGTGGCTGCTTGATGTTAAAAACAACCATCACAGTTAGGAAAATTTTACCAGTAGTCAGAGTCACCTGCATCCCAGAGGAGGTGACCCTTATAAGACATTCAACAGCTATGGGTAAATATCCCCATCCCCAGAGCACCACCAGTGCTAATAATCCTGCCCACACATCATCAGGGAAACACAGACCCTCTTCTTGCTGATATAATCTAGAATCCTGCAAATCATGGAGTCTAGTATCCAGGTTTAGATATTCTCAAACAGAGGATACAACCCAAGGCAATTTTGCTAAAACTATAGTAAGTATGGTAAATATCTATAATAATTATTATCTAAAGTGATATCCAGGAACATTCAAGAGCAGAGAGGAGGTTACTAAGCTAATGGGAAGGGTAGAGAAAGAGACTATCAGGAAACATCTTTCACACATACTCAGACATATACCACATACACACACACACACACACACACACACACACACACACATACATACACACACACACACACACACACACACACACACACACACACTGAGCACTGCCCATTTGCCATATGGAAACCATCATATCACCCCAGTAACAAGTCCATAGAATAGGATGGGTTGGCAGAGTTCTGGAGTTTTCTGGTCTATCATTACAAATGACCTTGCCATTAAAATCACCAAGTAAGATCCAAAGTTAATCTGGAGGAACAACATTGAGGAATCAATTTTTTTTTCAAAAGTTTGGGATGAATACAGTACCCTACAGGGGTCTGGGAAGGAACCAACTTCTGAGCCTTCACTTTAAAGACATCTGCTTACCGGAATGTATTAACACGACCTGGTGTCCCATGCCAACCCACTGTGCAGGTACCTTAAATTAAGCTTGTATGTGTGTGTGTGTGTGACATGAAGCTTTTCTCCTAATTGCTTTTCATTTTTTCCTTTCTCATGAATTACTTTCAAGCCCTGACACCTTCAAGAAGTCCTAGGGTGCTACATGTTAATAAAAAGCATTTCCGAATGGACAGTGGGTGGGCAAGCAGTGAATTAATTGGAAACCTCAAACTACTGTGCTTTAAGAAAACCCTGCTGTTTCCACTTTTGTGATTTCACTGCCAAAATGCATTCTTAATGGTCTAAGAAAAATAAAAGCTGATATTAGAGAGCCCCGAGAGTCCAGTTTTCTTTAACTCCCTCATTTCCAACTGACCCCTTAAGATGCCCTCAGTCCACAGAAGACACCAGCGGGCATTTGCCAGGGCGTCTGCATAAAGATGCCATTAGAAAGATCCATGTCTGCTTCAAATAAGTTTCCCTGAACTTTCCTATGAATAAACCTTAGCATCCACTATGGCAAAAACTCAACACATGTTGACTTAAGCAAAGAGGGAATCTGTGGTCTCCTCTGATAAGAAAACTGGACATTTTCTTGCCTGGTCATGCCTACATCTAGAACTCACATGATGCCAGCAGGAACCTCTCTCTCAATTCTGTTTCACCTCATGTTGGCTCATTATAAAGCAAGGACAAGCCAAAAGCTCTAGGCCATCATTTTCTCAGATAAGCAGTGTCAGGCCAAGAGAACGCTCCCCTTCTGTGGTTTCACCTAGGCTTCCAGAGCTGGTGCTCAGTGGATGAACTTGAGTCATGACTGATCCTGACCCAACTTTCTCCAAAGGAATGGAATACTCTGCTTAGCCTAGTGGGCTAACTAGGTGGAAAAGACACTTCAGTTCTCAGATATGAATAATGGTGGTGAACTTTTGGTTTGATGCTGATGACATTGCCCCGGACATAAGTGGTTATGGTAATTGCCAAACAATCAGTACCCCACTGAGTTGCCCACAGTAAGTCTAAGTAGGTGATACTGCAATTATGCCCATCTTCAAGATAAGCAATTAAGGACCTTATCCCCTTCTCAAGGTCTCCCCTAATCTCAAGTTGTCATTTATCTCTTCCATATCCAGTTCATATCTGCTTGCAGCAAAAGAGCAGTCACTCCTCAGTAAGAACTCAGACTGATAAACCTGCTCTCCAGGCCCTGCCCACTTAGTTACCCCTCAAACTGGAGAAGGCATCTGCTCCCCTCTGATGGTAGAACTCTGGGCATTTAAGGTGCTGGCTCTAAAGATACTTCAGCATATGGTTTGTGTATGCCTGAATGGCAAGAGTTGTGTTTTTAATCAATGGTTAATTAATTATGAATAAGATTAAATATTATTGAATGTAGCTTCTCTCCTATGAATTACCTGTTTGTATTTTTGCCCGTGTTTCTATTACCTGTTTGTATTATTGATCTGTAGCAGGTTTTTTTTATGACCCAGATATTCACCTCCTGAGTGATAAGTAGGCAGCATCCCCCCACCTTGCTATGTGTCTTGACATTTTAATTAATTAATTGAATTAACTGCATGTCTTGGATTTTTAATTAGTGAGAAGAAAAGAGGGTGGAGGAGAAAAGACAAAGTCAGAGGGCCAATACATGTTAAGCTTTCTGAATCAGAGTAATCCAAATTAATTCCTCATTCGTGTGAGGTTTCCTGATTTGCGAATAGACCACACTCAAAAGACACAAATCACAGCACGGGCAAGTAGGT
>LR752766.1:0-21956 GCA_902729485.2 Mus minutoides
AGGGATATGATAAATTCTCACACCTAATATATTTCTGGAAGAATTGGATCTTAATTTGAAAGAGTTAATTAGAAGATGTATAAGTTTGATTCAGGTGGATTATACACATTTAACATAGGGAGGCAGTGAAATGAGTGACCATGGGATAGAGTGATCAGTTTAATCACGAGAGAGCTATGATGTCCATGATATAAATCAGTCAAAAAAAAAAAAAAAATACTTGGTTTTGTAAAAGAAGACTTGTTAAGAAATGCCTGAGATAACGGTGCTGTATTTCCACATACTTTACATATAATATTTATACATTTCTGGGAGAAAAAAAATGTAGTTCTTGGACAGAAGGTGCAAAAGGGAAATTTTGAAAAACATATAAATATGTTCAGAAAGAAGGGAGATGTGTCTAAATATACCAGTGAAACAGACAGCAAGCTGTCAGATGAGCTAAAAACTAGCAGGGATTCATATGTCAAAGAGTCTGAATGACACTGGCTGCTTTAAAGGTCAGGGAGCCACAACACAAATGCAGAGATAATAACACAGCACACCTTCACCGGCTGCTGTAAACACCATAATAAGTGAATATGCAGTGATCTGAGATTTTTCTACCAGTCATTTAGAACATTGCTATACTGAAATTTGAAAACACTTATGTGTGATCTTTCACATGATACCCGGGAAGTATAGAATGTGGGACAAAGGAAGAGAAAGGGATGCATGGAGGCTTCTGAAAGATGCAGGAGTGGAGCAGCTACCCAGAGTGGGCTAGGAAAGAAAACCATAAAAATTGTCAGGTGTAGCCTTAGTGTTTTGGAGATACTCCAGAAATTCTTTAAGGGAATTTTGTATTTCCACTTTGAGGTCTTCTACCTGTTTACCTGTGTTCTATATTTTTTTAAGGGAGTAATTTATTTACTTCTTAAAGTCCCCTATCATCATCATTTATCATGTAATTTTAAATCAGGGTCTTGCTTTTCTGGTGTGTTGGCGTATCCAGGGCTTGCTAAGGTGGGAGAACTGGGTTCTGATGATGATGCCAAGTAGCCTGGGTTTCTGTTGCTTATATTCTTGCCCTTGCCTCTTGAAATCTTGTTATATTTCGTGTTAGCTGATCATGCTGTCTCTGATTGTGACTTATCCCTCTTGCAAGCCTGTGTAACCACATTCCTGGGAGACCAGTTCTCTCTAGAAGGAATTTGGGTATGGAAGCTGTGGCACATGATCAGCTTCAGGTGCAAATAGAAACTGGAAGGATCCTGTCCCAAGCTGCTCCCTCCTTTTTTCCTGTGTCCTGAGGGTTTTGGGCGAGACATTCTGAGCAGAAGTGGTGGTCTTACCTTTGCTCACAGGCTTGTAGGGACTCCTGGGAGAACAGCTCTCTCCTGATAGCATTTGGCTATGGAGGGCTGTGGCACAGGATCAACTCTGGTCGCAGACCGGTACCTTAATAATTAAGTGTAAACGATTAATGATGAGAACAAATCAGAGTTTGGCTCTGTTCAACTAATGCATGGTATGGTTCAGGAAGTCATTCAGCAAATATAAATGATGTGAGGAGACAAACTCATTCAGTGTAAAAAACCACACAGCTCAGTGTGGTGGTCCCACCTCAACCATCAAAGATGCTGTTGCATACCTCTCTCATAAACTATTCATAGAGGAAGTGGATTTTCCATCATGAACAGAACATTGCTTGTATGTATTTACAGGACACTGAACATTTTGCACCCCCCACCCCACACACACCTTCCTGGTTGTACTATTTTAAGAACAACTATGCACTTCAATAAAAATTTCCAAAAGAACCAAAATATTTAAATTAAATTCTTGAAGCTATATCACAAGCTGAGGCATCACGTTTTGAAGTTTCTCTTCTGTCTCTTGATACTTTAATGTTTGCATAATTAAAGGATCTTTGGGGTAATAAAAATCTTATGCAGAGAGGGTTTTGTAAAAGAAATAAAGAAAAATATCAGGGCAAGGAATTCCAAAAGGACTATATACTTTTAAATAAAATATATGTTTTGAAAAGTGTTTCTTTAATAAATGAAGTTGACCAAACAAATAATTCTGTATTCCAGCTCATGGCATTGTGCAATGATGTAATATGAGGAACAATAATATGAACCAATCAGTACTCTTAGAGCTCCCAGGGACTAAACCTCCCCCACCAATGAGGACACATGGAGTGACCCATGGCTCCAATTGCACTTGTAGCAGAGGATGGCCTTGTTGGACATCATTGGGAGGAGAAGCCCTTGGTCCTGAGAAGGCTTGATGCCCCAGTGTAGAGGAATGCCAGGACAGGTGAGCAGGTGTGTGTGGGGGAATAGAATAGGGGGGGTTTCAGAGGGAAAAGCAGAAAAGGGGATAACAATTGAAATGTAAATAAAGAAATATCTACTATAAAAAAAGAGCATTCATTATCCCATTGCCTATGTGGCTTGCAAGTACTCCCACTCTTAGGCCAGGGAGCTCTGTCAAATTAATACTTTCAATGCCATGTCTTTCTAAAATTAAACAGGAATTTATATTTAATTAAAATAGAACTATATGATTCCCCTTTCTACTTTCACCTTACCCTTAAATTCCTCATCTTTTGGTCTTTAATTATTATTGACACACACACACTTACACACACACACACACACACACACACACACACACACACACACACACACCATTAAATGTCTAAGTATAACCTACTAAATCAATTTAGTGTAGTTTACACATATGTATTTTTAGGGCAAACTTCTTAATATTAGATAATCAGTTAGGGGGTCATCCTTGAGGAAGTTGAAACTCCTTCTCAACAGTACTTAATTGCCTGTGGTTTTTCTAGGTGTGGGGCTCCTGACATTTCTCCTATCCACATTGATACATCAACTGGAATGGTTATTGTTCAGTTCTTGTGGAGTTTTTTTTTTTTTTCTTTTTTTCTTTCTTTTTTCTTTTTTGAGACAGATTTCTCTGTATAGCCCTGGCTGTCCTGGAACTCACTTTGTAGACCAGGCTGGCCTTGAACTCAGAAATCTGCCTGCCTCTGCCTCCTGCGTGCTGGGATTAAAGGAATGCACCACCATGCCCTGCTCTTGTGGAGTTTTATGGGTGTCATTTCCTGGACATATGGAATATACAATCCCATATAAGACTTTCTTGGTCATCTGGTTATCACAATCTTCCTACCCCCCTATTCCACAATGTTTCCTTGGTCTTGGGTGAAGGAGTTGTAGTATAGATGTATCAACGGGGGTTGCACCTTTCATAGTCGTTTAGTAGCTCTATTTTGACCAGTTGTGTTTTTGCGGGATGGTATCTCTCTGTTGCAGAAGGAAGCTTCTCTAATGAAGACTGATTGTTGAACTTATCTGTGAGTATAAGGATAAGTGTTAAATAAAACTAGAAATTATACAGCTTTCAGAAAGTGGCAGTAATGGTTTCTCCTCCAAGATCCAGTATCTCACTACTCATGGGTAGTTGGCTAAGTGTCCAGTACAAGAAATGATTTTCCTCCATCAGAGTGGACTTTGAGTATCATTGGACAGCTGTTAGTAACTTCCAAGATATAAATGCCACTGCAGCACCTTAAAGAATATCTTGACATTCTGGCTAGATAATGCTCCACCCACTAGATACAGGTTATCTAACCAGTGTGTCTAACCTCACTATCAAGTATGCTAGATCTTCTTTCAAGTTTCTATTCAGGGACATACAAAAGTGTCCCTAAATACTATAGGCTGTTTCTGTTGGTCTCAGTTGCCTTCTAGCAATTGAATGTAATTTTCGATTGCTGAAACATCATATACTGTGGACACAGGCATCAGAGGAATTAAGGTGGATCTAACCCTAAGGTACTTTTCAAGTTGCTAAGGAGGAAGACAATCAGAAGTTCTACACCATTTGCGATGTCTATGGACCATGTCTGCTTTAAAAACTACCAAGAGCACAGATAGTTAGCAACAGAGATTGATAGAGAGAGGAAAAGAGTTCCTTCACATAATTCCAACCATTATTCGCCAATAATACAGCACGTCATTTTGTAACATGTAACAAAATTCTTGAGAATTCTAGGTTTTCAGCATCAATTTGATTAATTAAATTATTTACTATTTTTCTCTGATTTTGTAACTTAAAATGTATTTGAAAAATTATCTTTTCTTCCAACTAGAACTATGAGTGTTTACAATTTTTATTGCATGTATTATTCTACAATGTATTTTTAAATATCTTCAAAGATACCCTAAAAGTGAGTTGCAACCATCATATCACTTTTGTCCTAAATATGTCAATGTATATTTCTTAGCAAGAATTTCTTCTGTGTAATCACATATTTCTTTGTAACTATTATGTCACTTAAAATAACAACTTAAAATGCCATTTTATATAAATATGATATTGAAAATCGAGTTAAAATACAATCTGAGGCTAATATATATTTAGAATAAGGAAAACTATATAAAGAAAAAACTTTCAAAGGTAGTGAGACAAAGTTACAGGACTATATTTTAAAGGAGATTTAGAAATCTAGGTTTAGGTTTATACTATGTTTCTTTCGTCGGTAATAGATGTTTTCTAATTTAGATCAACACCTTGGTCTTCTTTTAAGAATAATATTCATTTTACAGAAAGTTTAGACTTGTAAAAAAATTTGGCATAGTTAGCACAGTGCCCTCACAAATTTAATATCCTATTTTTTCTGTTTCTGATAATTTACATAAATATGCTATAGTTATTTAGAAACAAGAACCAACATTGATGCATTATTATTAACTAATCATCATTATTTGTACAGATTTTTCAGCATCCTTTCCAGGATATAATTTGATCATAATCATTTCTTCATCTGTCTGTCTCCTCCTCTTCCTCTTCCTCCTCTTCTTCTTCCTACTCCTCTTCCTCCTACTCCTTATTTTGATGACTGTAACAATTTTAAATATTACTGATAAGAATTCCTCTTAATTGAAATTATTTGGTATTTTATTGTTATCTTATGTGAATTTGAAGAATGATAACAAAGGCAAAAATGATATCATCTTCAAACCACAACTATGGATTTTCAATTAGTTCATCATGATTACTTCAATATTGTAGGATTCTGCTGGCTTAAGCAAGAGAACTTTTCAAATAGCACTGGAGACTAGAAGTACAAGGTCTAAATAAAAGCAATATGATCTTGTGCATAGGCCTCCTTTGCCACATGAGTGGCTGTTTTTCTCCCTCATTTCTACATAGTCTTCCTCAACCACTTGTTAGATTGAATTAGGACCCCTTCTATGTGTGATCAGTTTTTTAAAGACTGTGCTAAGGATGAATGATTAAATGTGGTTTTCTTATGAGTCTGAAAAAGGTGACAGAATGAGTCTATTGAAAGAAAAAAAGTATTAATAAGAGTTAGAAATCAAAATAGCAATTAGAGTGCTGTAAAACATACAGAGACAGAAGGTGAAAAAAGAAAAATCAGAGAGAAAAGTGGGAGGAAATATAAAAATACCATCGAAAGGATAATACAATCAGCCAAGTGAAAAGATACTGACAGTTCTACCCACCTCTCAAGACCAGAGAACTCCCTAGACTAGAATCCAGATGCAGATTTTGATGAGATAATAATACTTTCTGCAAGACTAAAGAGAAGTCAAGAGGTAGGTATGTGTGTGTGTGTGTGTGTGTGTACACATATACAGATATGCACATATACACTTACACAGGATTGCTAAGTCCTGCAGATCTATAGCCTATTGTGTTCTTTAAAAAAATTTTTTATTAGATATTTTCTTTATTTACATTTCAAATGCTATCCCAAAAGCCCCCTATATCCTACTCTTACCCTGCTCCCCTACCCAACCACTCCTACTTCTTGGCCTTGGGGTTCCCCTGTACTGGGGCATATAAAGTTTGAAAGACCAAGGGGCCTCTCTTCCCAATGATAGCTGACTAGGCCATTTTCTGCTACATATGCAGCTAGAGATATTAGCTCTGGGGGTACTGGTTGGCTCATATTATTTCACCTATAGGATTGCAGACCTCTTCAGCTCCTTGGGTACTTTCTCTAGATACTACATTGGGGGCCCTGTGTTTCATCGAATAGAAGACAATGAGCATCTACTTCTGTATTTGCCAGGTACTGGCATAGCCTCACATGAGACAGCTATATCAGAGTCCTTTCAGAAAAATCTTGTTGACATATGCAATAGTGTCTGGGTTTGGTGGCTGATTATGGGATGGATCCCCGGGTGAGACAGTCTCTGGATGGTCCATCTTTTCTTCCCAGTTTCAAACATTATCTCTGTAATTTCTTCCATGGGTATTTTGTTCCCTATTCTAAGGAGGAATGAAGTATCCACATCTTGGCCTTTCTTCTTGATTTTCTTGTGTTTTACAAATTGTATCTTGATATTCTAAGTTCCTGGGCTAATATCCACTTATCAATGAGTGCATATCAAGTGAGTTCTTTTGTGATTGGGTTATTTCACTAAGGATGATATCCTCCAGGTCCATTCATTTGCCTAAAAATTTCATAAATTCCTTGTTTTTAATAGCTGAGTAGTACTCCATTGTGTAAATATACCATATTTTCTGTATCCACTCCTCTGTTGAGGGACATCTGGGTTCTTTCCAACTTCTGGCTATTATAAATAAGGCTGCTATGAACATAGTGGAGCATGTGTTCTTATTACCAGTTGGAACATCTTCTGGGTATATGCCCAGGAGAGGTATTGCTGGATCTTCCTGTAGTACTAAGTCCAATTTTCTAAGGAACCTCCAGACTGATTTCCAGAGTGGTTGTACATGCTTGCAATCCCACCAGCAATGGAGGAATGTTCCTCTTTCTCCACATTCTCACCAGCATCTGCTGTCACCTGAATTTTATATCTTAGCCATTCAGAGTAGTTTTGATTTGCATTTCCCAGATGATTAAGAATGTTGAACATTTTTTCAGGTGCTTCTGAGCCCTTCAGTATTCCTCAGTTGAGAATTCTTTGTTTAGCTCTGTAACCCATTTTTAATCTGGTTATTTGAATTTCTGGAGTCCAGCTTTGTGAGCTCTTTGTATATATTGGATATTAGTTCCCTATCAGATTTAGAATTGGTAAAAATCCTTTCCCACTCCGTTGGTGGCCTTTTTGTATTATTGACAGTATCTTTTGCCTTACAAAATCCTTTGCAATTTTATGAGTTCCCATTTGTCGATTCTTGATCTTACAGCACAAGCCATTGCTGTTCTGTATAGGAATTTTTCCTCTGTGCCTATATCTTCGAAGCTTTTCTCGACTTTCTCCTCTATAAATTTCAGTGTCTCTGGCTTTATGTGGAGTTCTTTGATCCACTTAGACTTGAGCTTTGTACAAGGAGATAAGAATGGATCAATTCCCATTTTTCTACATGATAACCTCCAGTTGTGCAGGAATATTTCTTGAAAATGCTGTCTTTTTTCCAGTTGATGGTTTTAACTCCCTTCTCAAAGTTCAAGTGACCATAGGTGTGTGGGTTCATTTCTGGGTCTTCAATTCTATTCTATTGATCCATCTGTCTGTCTCTGTACCAGTATCATTGCTCTGTACTACAGCTTGAGGTCAGGCATGGTGATTCCCTCAGAGGTTCTTTTATTGTTGACAATATTTTTTCCTATCCTAGGTTTTATATTATTCCAGGTTAATTTGCACATTGCCCTTCTAACTCAGTGAAGAATTGAGTTGGAATTTTGATAGGGATTGCATTGAATCTGTAGATTGCTTTCAGCAGCATAGCCATTTTCACTATATTAATCCTGCCAATCCATGAACATGGGAGATCTTTCCATCTTCTAATCTCTTCAATTTCTTTCTTCAGAGACATGAAATTCTTATCATACAGGTCTTTCACTTCCTTAGTTAGAGTCACACCAACATATTTTATATTATGTGTGACTATTTTGAAGGGTGTTGCTTCCCTAATTTCTTTCTTAGCTTTTTATCTTTTGTGTAGAGAAAGGCCATTGATTTATTTGAGTTAATTTTATATCCAGCTACAGCACTGAAGTTGTTTATGAGGTTTAGGAGTTCTCTGGTGGAAATTTTAGGGTCACTTATACATACTATTATATCATCTGCAAATAGTGATATTTTGACTACTTCCTTTCAAATTTTTATCCCCTTGATCTCTTTTTGATGTCGAATTTCTCAGGCTAGGACTTCAAGTACAATATTGAATAGGTATGGAGAAAGTGGGCAGCCTTGCCTAGTCCCTGATTTTAGTGGGATTGCTTCCAGTTTCTCTCCATTTAGTTTGATGTTAGCTACTGATTTGCTATAGATTGTTTTTATTATGTTTAGGTACGGGTCTGGAATTTCTGATCTTTCCATGACTTTTTCATGAATGGGTGTTAAGATTTTGTCAAATGCTTTCTCAGCATCTAATGAGATGATCATGTGATTTTTGTCTTTGAGTTTGTTTATATAGTGGATTTCATTGCTGGATATCTGTATATGAAACCATCCCTGCATCCCTGGGATGAAGCCTACTTGGTCATGATGGATGATCATTTTGATGTGTTCTTGGATTCAGTTTGTGATGATTTTGTTGAGTATTTATCCATTGATATTCATAAGGGAAATTGGTCCAATGTTCTCTTTCTTTGTTGGATCTTTCTGTGGTTTAGGTATCAGAGTAATTTTGGCTTCATAGAATGAATTGGGTAGAGTACCTTCTGTTTCTTTTTGTAAAATAGTTTGAGAAGAACTAGAATTAGGTCTTCTTTGAAGGTCAGATAGAACTCTGTAGTAAACCTATCTGGTCCTGAGCATTTTTTGGTTGGGAGATTATTAATGACTGCTTCTATTTCTTTAGGGGAATTGGGACTGTTTAGATTGTTAATCTGATCCTGATTTAAATTTGGTAACTGGTATCTGTCTAGGAAGTTGTCCATTTTATCTAGGTTTTCTAGTTTTGTTGAGTATGACCTTTTGTAGTAGAATCTGATGATGTTTGGATATCCTCAGGTTCTATTGTTATGTCTACTTTTTCATTTCTGATTTTGATAATTAGGATACCGTACCTGTGACCTCTAGTTAGTCTGGCTAAGGGTTTATCTATCTTGTTGATTTTCTGAAAGAACCAGTTCCTGGTTTGGTTGATTCTTTGAATAGTTCTTTTTGTTTCCACTTGTTTGATTTCAGCCCTGAGTTTATTTCCTGCCATTTACTCCTCTTGGTTGAATTTGCTTCCTTTAGTTCTAGAACTTCTAGGTGTGCTGTCAGACTAGTAGTGTATGCTTTCTCTACTTTATTTTTGGAGACAGTCAGGGCTATGAGTTTTCCTCTTAGGACTGCTTTCATTGTGTCTCATAAGTTTGGTATGTTTTGTTTTCATTTTCATTAAACTCTAAAAAATCTTTAATTTCTTTCTTTATTTCTTACTTGACCACAATATCATTGAGGGGAGTGTTGTTCACTCTCCACATGAATGTTGGATTTCTATTATTTATGCTGTTATTGAAGATCAGCCTTAGTCCATGGTGATCTGATAGGATGCATGGGATAATTTCATTATTTTTGTATATGTTGAGTCTTGTTTTGTGATCGATTATATGGTTAATTTTGGAGGAAATACCATGTGGCACTGAGAAGAACGTATATCCTTTTGTTTTAGGATAAAATGTCTTGTAGATATCTGTTAAATCCATTTGTTTCATAACTTTTGTTAGTTTCCATGTGTCTCGGTTTTGTTTGTGTTTCCATGATCTGTCCATTGGTGTGAGTGGGGTGTTGAAGTCTCCCACTCTTATTGTGTGAGGTGCAATGCATTCTTTGAGGTTTACTATAGTTTCTTTAATGAATGTGGCTGTCCTTGCATTTGGAGCATAGATATCCAGGACATCTATGCTTCTATTTGAAACATAGATATTGAGAGTTTACCTTGGTAAATTTTACCTTTGATTAGTATGAAGTGCTCCTCCTTTTCTTTTTTGATAACTTTGGGTTGGAAGTGAATTTTATTCAATATTAGAATTGCTACTCCAGCTTGTTTCTTAGGACCATTTGCTTGGAAAATTGTTTTCCAGCCTTTCACTCTGTGGTAGTGTCTGTCTTTTTTCCTGAGTTGGGTTTCCTGTAAGCAGCAAATTATTGGTTCCTATTTGTGTAGCCAGTCTGTTAGTCTATGTCTTTTTATTGGGGAAATGAGTCTATTGATATTAAGAGATATTAAAGAAAAGTAATTGTTGCTTCCTGTTATTTTTGTCTTTAAAATTGGGATTCTGTTCTTGCAGCTGTCTTCTTTTAGGTTTGTTGAAGGATCACTTTCTTGCTTTCTCTAGGGATTAGTTTCTGTGTATGTGTTGGTGTTTTCCCTTTATTATCCTTTGAAGGTCTGTATTCACAGAAAGATATTGTCTGAATATGGTTTTGTCATAGAATAATTTCTCCATCTATAGTAATTGTGAATTTTGCTGTGTATAGTAGCCTGTGTTGGCATTTGTCTTCCCTTAGGGGCTATATCACCTCTGTCCAGGATCTTCTGGGTTTCATAGTCTCTGGTGAGAAGTCTAATGTAATTCTAATAGGCCTGCCTTTATATGTTATTTGACCTTTTTCCCTTATGGCTTTTAATATTCTATCTTTATTTAGTGCATTCTTTTTATTTTGATCATATTTTCTGTTGGGAGGAATTTCTTTTCTGGTCCAGTCTATTTGGAGTTCTGTAGGCTTCTTGTATGGTCATGTACATCTCTTTCTTTAGGTTAGGGAAGTTTTCTTCTATAATTTTGTTGAAGATATTTGCTGGCCCTTTAAGTTGAAATTCTGCATTCTCATCTACTTCTGTTATCTCGTTGTGTCCTGGATTTTCTGGATGTTTTGAGTTAGGATCTTTTTGCATTTTGCATTTTGCATTTTCTTTGATTGCTGTGTCCATTTTCCCTATGGAATCTTCTGCATGTGAGATTCTCTCTTCCATCTCTTGTATTCTGTTGCTGATGCTTGCATCTATGTTTCCTCATTTTTCTAGGGTTTATATCTCTAGAGTTGTCTCCCTTAGGGTTTTCTTTATTGTTTCTACTTCCCTTTGTAGATCTTGGATGGTTTTGTTCATTTCCTTATACTTGTTTGGTTATGTTTTCCTGTAATTCTTTAAGGGATTTTTGTGCTTCCTCTTTAAGTCCTTCTTCCTGTTTAGCTGTGTTCTCCTGTATTTCTTTAAGTGAGTTATTAATTTCCTTCTTAAAATCCTCTACCAGCATCATGAGATAACATTTTAAATCCGAATCTTTCTTTTTGGGTGTGTTGGGGTATCCAGGACTTGTTGAGGTGGCAGTGCTGTGTTCTGAAGATGGTGAGCGGTCTTGGTTTCTGTTAGTAAGATTCTTGGTTTCTGTTAGTAAGATTCTTATGTTTGCTTATCACCATCTGTTAATTTCTGGTGTTATTTGTTATAGCGTTATCTGGCTGGAGCTTGTTCCTCCTGTGATTCTGTTAGCCTCTATCAGCACTCCTGGGATTCTAACTATCTCCTGAGTCTCACTGGTCAGAGTACTCTCTGCAGGCCACATTTCCTCTAGTGTGGAAGGAGTGCAGATATCTGGAGCTCAGATCTGCTTCCTGGCTGAAGATGAAGTGCTGCAACTCCAATTTCTGACCAGCAGAGTGTGGGAATAATGACATGGATGCCAAGGTAAGGTTCATGAAACTTCTTCTGCTTTATTGCCAGGTAATACCCAATATATCCTCACTCAAGTGCTGATCTCATCTCTCCACTCTGCAGGGTCCAATCAGCTCAAGCACACTGTACTCATGCTCCAAGCATGCAGGCTAGAATCTTTGGGATAGGTTAAGGACACAGTTCACGAGGGATGACACTATGTGTCAGGCAGATAGCATGTGATTGTTGCCACTGCACATGTACCAAAGTCTGACAAACAAGCAGAGATCAAGGGCTTGGGCATAAGGCCAGGGCGCCACCTTGGCCCATGTGGCTGCTTCCCACAATGAAAGCCTGAAATGGGGCCTTTTCCAGAAGCTATGTTGCTTCTGCAGTTCAGGGAGATTGGTCTCTGCCTATTGTGTTCTTGAAAATCTATTATTCAAGTCTGATCTTCCTTATTTGTATGTGTATAAATGAATGAGTATACACCTGTGTGCATGTGTGTGTGTGCATGTGTGTGAGACATGAAAGTGAAATAAAAACATGGAAGGAATGGAAGAAGTTTAAAAGGGAGAAGTAAAGGTGTAAAAAAATAGGGTAGTGAGATAAATGTAGCATGCATTGGATAGAAGGACTATTTTCTATGTGATGGGAATTGTAAGAAGAGGGAATGGAAAAGGAAGGACAATTGGAAGGATCAATACAATTATACACAATGTAGTTACCTAAACAACCCATAAATATGTACTTAAAAGAGTACACTACCTTGAGGACTTGATAATAAATAACAATCATTATTCAGAGAATTGGGGTAATAAGTCTCAAGGTGGGAAATTACTGCAGGAAGTATGATAAGGCTACCTTTCATTAGGTAAAACTACACACAAATGGCTTGTGCTATAAGATCAGGAATTGTCAAATTGGACCTCATAAAGTTGCAAAGCTTCTATAAGGAAAAAGATATTGTCAATAAGACAAAAAGACCACCAACAGATTGGGAAAGGATCTTTACCAATCCTAAATGAGATAGGGGACTAATATCCAATATATACAAAGAACTCAAGAAGGTGGACACCAGAAAATCAAATAACCCCATTAAAAAATGGGACACTGAGCTAAACAAAGAATTCTCAACTGAGGAATACCGAATGGCTGAGAAGCACATGAAAAAATGTTCAACATCCTTAATCATCAGGGAAATGCAAATCAAAACAACCCTGAAATTCCACCTCACACCAGTCAGAATGGCTAAGATAAAAATTCAGGTGACAGCAGATGCTGGCGTGGATGTGGAGAAAGAGGGACACTACTCCATTGTTGGTGGGACTGCAAGCTTGTACAGCCACTCTGGAAATCAGTCTGGTGGCACCTCAGAAAATTGGACATAGTACTACCAGAGAATCCTGCAATACTTCTCCTGGGCATATATTCAGAAGATGTTCTAACTGGTAATAAGGGCACGTGCTCCACTATGTTCATAGCAGCCTTATTTATAATAGCCAGAAGCTGGAAAGAACCCAGATGTCCCTCAACAGAGGAATGGATACAGAAATTATGGTACATTTACACAATGGAGTACTACTCAGCTATTAAAAACAATGAATGCATGAAATTCCTAGGCAAATGGATAGATCTGGAGGGCATCATCCTGAGTGAGGTAACCCAATCACAAAAGAACTCACATAACATGTACTCACTGATAAGTGGATATTAGCCCAGAAACCTAGATTACCCAAGATACAATTTGCTAAACACACGAAACTCAAGAATAATGAAGATGAAAGTGTGGACACTTTGTCCCTTCTTAGAATTAGGAACAAAGCACACACTGAAGGAGTTACAGAGATCAAGTGTGGAGATGAAACAAAAGGATGGACCAACCAGTGACTGCTGCAGCAGGGGATCCATCCCATAATCAGCTACCTAATGCAGACACTATTGTATATGCCAGCAAGGTATTGCTGAAATGGCCCTGATATAGCTGTCTCGTGTGAGGCTATACTAGTGCCTGGCAAACACAGAAGTGGATGTTCACAGTCAGCTATTAGATGGAACACTGTAGCTAGAGAAAGTACCCATGGATCTGAAGGGGTCTCCAACCCTGTAGGTGGAAGAACAATATGAAGTAACTAGTACCCCCAGAACTCATGTCTCTATCTGCATATATAGCAGAAGATGGCCTAGTTGGCCATCATTGGGAAGAGAGGCCCCTTGGTCATGCAAACTTTATATGACCTAGTACAGGGGAATGCCAGGGCCAAGATGTGGGAGTGGGTCGTTACGGGAACAGGGTGGGGGATGGGGAGGGTTTAGGGGACTTTTGGGATAACATTTGAAATGTAAATGAAGAAAATATCTAATAAAAATAGAAAATAACGGATTATTTGAAAATAAAATGGAAAACTGCAAACAACAACAACAACAAAAAACCTACACACAAATATACATAGGTAGTCTGGTAAAGTGTAATCTACTGGCTGAGGCAGAGGCTTAGTCCTCTGACCTCAAAGCCATCTTCATGCAAAATCCCAAAAAGTAATAAAAGCAATCATAGAACAGATTACATCATTTCTCCTTTTATGGTTCCCCAGACATCTGGTGGCCTTGTGCTGACTCATAGTCTTCACTGACTTCTACATCATGACCCCGAGCATCAGCCACATTTTAGCTCTCTTTTCTGGGGTGTTAGCAACACCTAAGCATGTGTGAGAACCTGTCTGGCCCATACACTATAAAGTGAAGTTTAGCCAGCAGAGTCACTGGGTAGGAAAGCAATGGAGTCTTTTACCAGAAAGTCATAGCAGAGCCATCTGCTTGTGTCTTCTACTGTTTAAGAACAGCTAACACTTTAGGAAAGAGAAGAGTCCAATTTCAGCTCACCCTTTCCACCATCTGGCAGATCCCAGTCTTAGAGGATTCAGAGAGAAGTTAGTCTTTGAGGGTTTCTTCTTTCTTTCTTTCTTTCTTTCTTTCTTTCTTTCTTTCTTTCTTTCTTTCTTTCTTTCTTTCTTTCTTTCTCTTCTAATATTGTGTCCCACCTTTGTCTAGTTCTGACACTTTGAGTATCATTATGACATCATTCCAACATTAGAAAAACTGGTGTTTAGCTGTTTGTGGTATGTGAGTCAGCTGTGGGCAAGACTGAGTCAGGAAAATTTCTGTGAATTTGAGACCAGTATGGGTTACAGTGGGAGACTGTATCAAACAATAAAAAACAAGTAAGTATTTGAGATATTTCTGAGAGCAATCATAGCTTCCATCTTGAAACTCCCATTGAATATCACAAAGTTTTTGCTGAATTGTGGTTTTATTCTCATTTGGCTCTGTGACTTCAAAATACTTCCTTCTTTATTTCATGAAGTCATACAACAAAAACATGTGTGTTTCATCAGGAAGCACAACGCAATGCAGGCTATTGTTATTAGATTTGGGCATTTGATTGAGATTATATTTTTCCTTTGAAAAGGACTCCTCACCTTACCTTAGCATATATTCTATGTGATTATTCTGGAAGAACATATTCTATAATTATTCAGGAGGACTTTAAGTTTTATTTTATTTAATAAAAAATTGGTTTTCTTTCCTGCAGTCCTGAAATCAAATACTATTTGCTTAAGCTTATGTGATACTTTCTTATTTAAAAAATAAATTTTTTTATCTATTCTAAACATTGAGGCTTACTAAAAGTAAGTTGAAGAATTAGCTATTAGTTCTGTGTTGTTTATTTTTTGAGGAAAGTTCTTTTTAAACTTTAAGTTTCTTAGATTCTTAAAAGATCATGGATTCAGCAATGGGACTTACCTTCTACCTCTGGGGACAACCAAGAACAATAGAAACAACTTAAAATGTCTTGAGAATCCATTGCAAAAGTCTGATCAAGAACTCAAAAGAGGACATCTCATGCCTGGTATTAGTTTTGTTACATATGGTCTTTAGCTATTGGAGAGATCACTGTCAGCCTCAATAGATTTTTAAAAAGTATATGTATATGTATGTGTATATGTGTATGTATATGTATATGTATATGTACATGTACATCTATGTTGGGAACAAAATAAAAGGGAGGGGCTCTGGGGGCCCTGGGGAAAAGTAGGATAGGAAAAAGATGCCCACTGCCTTGCCAGAGTTTCCCTATCCTCTTGTCAGTCAAAAGTGGGAGGGTTGCTACCTACCCTATCTACTCATCCCTGGGTGGGCATTCCCTATTCCATTCTTCAGGGGGTGGCCAAGGGGCAGCCCTGCCTGGGGACCATCTCCCCCCCCCCCCCCGAGCTACTTTGCTAAAGCCACCAGGGTTGTGGAAGAGGGAATGGGGGGGGGGGAAAGAGTTTCCCAACACTGACCAGAGTGCGCAGCGGAACTTAAAGGACCAGAGCAGTGACTCTATGGTTTAAGAGCTTTATTATAGAAATGAAGGGGAAAG
The DNA here is from genome assembly GCA_902729485.2 of Mus minutoides. NCBI lineage: Eukaryota > Metazoa > Chordata > Mammalia > Rodentia > Muridae > Mus > Mus minutoides. The sequence goes on from LR752766.1 coordinate 16,034, forward strand.
AGATAAGGTAGAAAAGAGAAAGAGAGAGAGAGAGAGAGAGAGAGAAAGAGAGAGAGGAGGAGAGAGGAGAGGACAAAGAGAAAGGAGAGAGGAGAGAAAACAAAGAGAATGGGAAGAAGAGAGAGAAGTAAGAAGTATAAGGACAAAGGAATGAGAATAAGAGAGTGAGGGGGGCTGAACAGCCCTTTTTATGGTCTTCACTGTTGCTAGGTAACTGGGGAGGAGGTTAGCCTGAAGGTCAGAAGCTTGGGTCATTGCTTAAGTGACTACTGACCATGCTTCTCTTGTGGGGGCTATGAGAGGTGCTATCTTAAGCAGGGGCTGGAGTTCCAGGAGCATGAGGGAACACCTAGAGTGTTATGTAGGTGAATTATGACCATTGGGGTTCAGACCTCAGCTCGACTGGAGACCAGCCTGCAATTCCTCACACATTTACATGTATATGCATATATATATATATATATATATATATATATATATATATATATATACTTGTATCATAGGTATTATTAGGTAGATAGTTTATAGTGTGATTTCTTGTGACTTTTTTCAAACATTTTTGTTGTTATTTTCTCTATTCTCTCCTTATTCTGTTATCTATCTATCTATCTATCTATCTATCTATCTATCTATCTATCCCATTTGGAGTCTTTCCAGTTTTTCAAATCTTTCCAATTTCCCCTTCAGATCACTTGTAACATTCTATCCCCCCATTCCTCCGTCATCCACTCTGTGCACTCCTTCAATGGTTCCGTTTACTTCCCTGGCTTCCATACTCAGGTTGTGTACTCACATCTGAAGATTTAGAACTAGGGGCTTTGAATGAGATAGAATGTGTGACTTTAATTGTCCAGGGTCACAGACAACTAAGGGATGCTCTGAGTGAGACCAATAGCTTTCCCTGAGGTAGAATATACCAACTAGTTATCTAATACCAAATAGTCATCCTTGAAAACATATCTATACAAGTAACAAAATACAAACTGGGCAGGTAATATTTAGGAATACACATGCATGTGCAGATACCTATATTCATATAACACTGATGAAAAAAGTGGTCATGACTTTGAAAGAGAGCAAGGAAGGGTATATTGGAGAGTTTGGAGGAAGGAAATAATGTATTATAATCTCAAAAAAAAATTAATAGGTGGGATTTTTAGTGAAATTTTCTAAAATAATGTAGGTAGATATAACATTTATTAATATAGATATATCCAAGGCAAAAAATTGACAACCTACTGGTGAAATTATTGCAGAAAGTGTACTAAAAATGTGGTAGTAGTGAGAGCAGAGGCCTTGTAAATTCCCTTTATGCTCCATGTCTGTAAATGGGTGTGTGTGTTTGCAATGATATTGGTGATTAAGTTTACTTGAATCAAATATCATATTCATCACATCTTTTTGTAATTAAAAACAAAATTCCTAAACAACAGTCAAAAACAACAAGAACAAAAACAACATAAGAGATTGGATCTATTTTTTAGGAAGAAATTGTCCTTTGCTACTAATTGACTAAGGAATCTACATTAGCATAATTCTTAATGTTAGAGTCTATGAGCTAATACAGAATATTGCTATAAATGTATACATACCACTACTATTTCTGGGTTCATTTTGCAGAATTCTTAGCTGAACATTTGTGGAGCAGAAGAATTGATTGGAACCAGTGCCTTCTGTTCTTCCTATAGAGGAGGGCAGCATTGGATGATACAAGGTCCCGCTGACTTACAGNCTCTGAACTTTGTGCACTTTGCAAAATGATTCAATTCAACTTCAAGTCCCCTGGCATTTATTCATGTGGTTTTAGGGGCAGCCAGTAAATGACATCAATATTGATTGCAAATTGAATTAAAAAATACACAGAAGGACCATTTATTTTAATAAATAAAGCATTCTTTTTCTATGAAATAAAATCACTCTAAAATGAAAGCCTATTAGCTTGGATGATATCAAAGTTTGTGGCTATTCATAATAGTTTGTTCATTTTATGCTACTGTGTTCTTATTCTCCCAGCTTATTTTCAATTCATTTTATTTATGATTATATTTATAAAACATGTTGAAGTCTTTTCAGACTCTTCCAGGTGTTCATGGTTGGAACATACTTTCAACAGAACTTTCTAGAGCAACTTCTCAAATTCAGTATTACCACCTCTACAGAAATGTGCATTTTTGGAATATGGACCCATAACCATAGTGTTCTTGATGGAGGTATTTATTTCATCAATTCTAAATATGTAAGAGCAAAATACCATGCTAGGTAACCCTTGAGGAGACATGCATTAGTATCCCCAAGATATCAAGGCATTCACTATTAAAATACAGAATATAATTCTCTAAGAGAATAGTTCCCTGTTTATCATCTCTTAGTCTATACTAAATAGAAAATTAATGTCAGCATAAGTGCTATAATATAACTAAACTATAAATAATATAGTCAATAAAAACTGACATCAGTCTTTCTTGTATCATTAAAAAGATATAGAAAAAGGAATATTTTCTTATGGTGTATATATAGGTTTATAAGCAGATGAAATCTTTAAAAATAGAAATTTCTATTTAAACTAGATATATAATATAACTAAAATTCCCAGCTAATTTTAAGTTTGTAGTTTAATAAATTGATTGAGAATACATGAAACATTGTTTGCAAAAGTCTCAAGGAAATCTATTTAGGAATTGATTGAATAATTAATTTGTTTTTCTAAAACACAAACAAATTATTAGAAAACTTCTGTCAAATTTCACACCTTGGCAAACAGGCTACAAATTATTGTTCACACAACATGAACTTAGGTTAATTTGCAAACTGAATGAAGGTCATATATTTAATTCATTTTTGTTTCTGATATGATATTCCACACTAGATATAAAGGACACAATACAATTGACTGATACACATAACAAATATGAATTTTTCTCTTTTGAGGATTCTAAGACGGCATACAAGAAATAAAGGAAGCTATGAAATTTGTTCCCTTTTATGTTATTTTAATACTTACCTTTATTGTGATATGATAGAGACATGAACTTTAGCCCATCAGCTGAGGGACATCACATTTGCAATGCTAAGAATATATATATATATATATATATATATATATATATATATATATATATTGTATATCTTTGAGCTAATACATCACATCATTGTTAGAAAGAAAAATTTATATTTCTCATAAGGAAGGTTGTCAAGAAAATAGAACCAAAATATTCAGGATAAAACTTGTGCCATTCTCTCTTAAGAGTTTGATTGAAGAATTTAATTGCAAGTACATAAATGATCCATATTCTACCATATTATCGATAAGGCACAGAAATTTAGCTTTATAAGTCCTGCATCATAAAGACCTGTACTATAAAGTTCATTAAAATCATTTCCATATTTAAATTGTATTAAGTTACATAGTTTCAGTGAAATTTCTGTATTTTTTGTATAACATGTTATGGTACACAAATACTGCCAGATTTTAGTTTTAAAACTTTGTTTGGGATTAAGAATGATCACTGTAATATATAAAATGATTGAGTACAAAATCTATATTATACTTTTTTCAACAAGACATCTGAATTAACAGTCTATATAGTTTTCAAATTATTTTAATGATAATGTAATTTTATGTTTCCTTTGCCTTTCCTTCCTCCAAAAGTTCAAAAGTTCTCACATATGCCTAATTGTTCTTTTTGATTTTTCACACACACACACACACACACACACACACACACACACACACACCCTACATATGTAAGTGGCATCTCCTCTAGAAGAAACCTGCTCTACAAGTTAGGAACCAACTACCCAGGGCTAATGGAGTCATACATCTTGAAGGAAAACCTCTAATTATCATTGAAAAAAAAAAAAGGAAAAGAAAGAAAACAAAACAGAAAACCAGTATAATCTGTAATGACATTCTAATATTTGTTCACATTTATTTATCTTGTGAAAGATGTTCACTTCTGGTATTTTGCCACAGTGATTGTAAGGTTAAAGCAAAGTGCTGATTAAGCATTATGAGACAAAAATCTCTAAAATGCCATTGACTGCTTCTTTCTTTCTTTCTTTCTTTCTTTCTTTCTTTCTTTCTTTCTTTCTTTCTTTCTTTCTTTCTTTCTTTCTTTCCTGCTAGGCATGGGGCATGACTTTAAGAGTGGTTTGTATACCCATGAGAAAAGGCATTCTCCATTAGATAAAAATAATTTCTCTTTTGCAAACAGTAATTAATTGGTGAGCTTCTGGGTTGGGTGTATGGGCTTATATTCACTTGCCTATACCCAATGCGACCTCTTCTGGCCCCGATTTGTGCAGGGGCTGTGCATGCTGCCACTGTCTCTGTTATTCCGTATGTGTGATTGTTTGTGCTGTGTTTAGAAGGGCTTGTTTCCATGCTGCTCTCCATCATTTCTGACTTGCACAACTGGTAGAGCCATTCCATTTAGCATATATCTTCCCACCCACTGCAGGAGGAAGAAAGCTTCATTAATGATGGCCTAGAAAGAACCTGATATATGAGTATAGGAGCATTATCAGCTGTATGTAAACCTTTGAATGACCTACCAATAAATTGATGGATTTTTTAATTAATCAGTCACTTCCTGTCTGGACTATCTTTTTTTGTGTGTGTGGGGTTTGGTGTTGTCATTCTTGAAACTACACCATTACTATGCATGTCAAACATTTAGTCTACAAGAATACTCAAAACCCTCCAGATATCTGTTTAAAATTATATGTGCATTTAAATTATTTGCTGAGATAAAAGAACCTCTGGTGGAATCACCATGCCTGACCTCAATCTGTACTACAGAGCAATCATTATAAAAACTGCATGGTACTGGTACAGCAACAGACAGGTAGATCAATGGAATAGGATCGAAGACCTAGAAATGAATCCACACACCTATGGTCACCTGATCTTTGACAAGGGAGCTAAAACTATCCAGTGAAGAAAGGACAGCATTTTCAACAAATGGTGCTAGCAAAACTGGCGGTTATCATGTAGAAGACTGGGAATTGATCCATTCTTATCTCCTTGTACTAAGGTCAAGTCTAAGTGGTCGAAGGATCTCCACATAAAACCAGAGACACTGAAACTTATAGAGGAGAAAGTGGGGAAAAGCCTCGAAGATATGGGCACTGGGGAAAAATTCCTGAATAGAACAGCAATGGCTTGTGTGGTAAGATCAAGAATTGACAAATGGGACCTCATAAAGTTGCAAAGCTTCTGTAAGGCAAAAGAAACTGTCAACAAGACAAAAGGGCCACCAACAGATTGGGAAAGGATCTTTACCAATCCTAAATCTGACAGGGGACTGATATCCAATATATATAAAGAACTCAAGAAGGTGGACACCAGAAAATCAAATATCCCCATTAAAAAGTGGGGCACAGAGTTAAACAAAGAATTCTCAACTGAGGAATACCAAATCGCTGAGAAGCACCTGAAAAAATGTTCAACATCCCTAATCATCAGGGAAATGCAAATCAAAACAACCCTGAGATTCCACCTCACACCAGTAAGAATGGCTAAGATCAAAAAATCAGGTGACAGCAGATGCTGGCGTGGATGTGGAGAAAGGGGAATGCTCCTCCACTGTTGGTGGGACTGCAAGTTTGTTCAACCACTGTGGAAATCAGTCTGGCGGTTCCTCAGAAAATTGGACATAGTACTACCGGAAGATCCAGCAATACCTCTACTTGGCATATATCCAGAAGAGGTTCCATCTGGTAATAAGGACACATGTTCCACTCTGTTCATAGCAGCCTTATTCATAATAGCCAGAAGCTGGAAAGAACCCAGATGTCCCTCAACAGAGGAATGGATACAAAAAATTTGGTACATTTACACAATGGAGTACTACTCAGCTATTAGAAACAATGAATATATGAAATTCCTAGGCAAATGGATGGATCTGGAGGGTGTCATCCT
>LR752766.1:22563-60317 GCA_902729485.2 Mus minutoides
AGGGAGGGAGGGAGGGAGGGAGGGAGGGAAGGGGAGTTGGGTGAATAGAGGTTGGGATGATCTGGGAGGAAATGGGGTAGGAAATAATCTGATCAAATATATTGTATGAAACTCATATACAAACTTGGTTGTCATCCCAACAGAGGTTGTCATCCCAGTCCATCCATCCCCATCATCTACTTCATCTACAAGCTGCAGGAGAGCTTGGAGGAGCCAGTGTTGCAGAACAAGAACTTGGAGCACCACATCTCCATCGACAGTGAACACCTGAAGCATGGCTGTGATCACAGATGGCAGTGGCTGCTTGCACTGCAGTGGGACCTTGGAACAGCTCTGAGGAGCCTGAGAAATTCAGGAGGTCACATGGGGAGGTGTGATTGCTGCTGTGAGTCTGCAGAGCCCATCGTATGTCCAGTACAAAGGAAAAAAAAAAAGACAGATCCCGTGGGAAGATGTTTTTAAAAAGTGGATTCATGAAATTGGAAGGAAAGATGGTAGAGAAGAACTTCTGGGAGAATGAAGAAACTACAAACACATCGAGCAAGGATGTGGGAGCAATATGGGAGCACAGCTACAGTGCCACAGCGACAAAGAACATGGCATTACTGAATAGGGCTTGTCCTGGTACACTGGATGGCCAGCCCTGAGGATGGAGCCACTGCAAGGAAGCTATGATCCCTGCTGGGAAGAGGGTAGCTTAGGCAACACAGCACAACCAGCAGACTGCAAGTGCAATCATGCTGAATGAGCACGGAGATGCACAGCAGACTGGGGCTAACAGGGAACTTGTGCTGCCTACCTACAAGATCACTTTGATTCTGAGCAACAGCAAGATATCTGAAAGAAGTCTCAGAGATGGTAGTGTGTGTGTGTGTGTGTGTGTGTACTGTGTGACACACTACAGTTTTCAGTGCCATTTGGATGAACAAATATATGGTGTAGAGGTGGAAAAATGGAAGAACTAGCTGCATGTGGGCACTTGGAGAGAGGCAGAACTGCAACTGTGGTTACAAGTGTGGGAGAAGGCTGCAGGTGAGGTAGGGGGTAACCTGTTGTAGAGGGTGATATTCAGCAGCCTTGAGTTCCTGCAAGTTCTACCTCTGAAAGCAAATATGTCCCTGTCAAAAGGCTCTTCTTCTAGATTGGGCTTCCTTGAAATCTCCCCCAGGAGTCTGTGCTGCCCCTGGAGACATTATTGGTATCCATTGTCCATGCTACAACCCAGGGACATATGTTTGTGGTTGCGGCTGCTGCCCCAGGCTGTGTTGATACCCAATTTCTTGTAGTTGTCTGCAGTCTGTGTTGTAACTGAAGACCATGTCAATTTTGGTGGCCATGCTACCACCTAAGGCTGTGTGGATGTCAGTGGTCTGTGCTGCTATTTGAATCCATGTTTATATCCACAGTCTGTGTCCCACCCAAGGCCATGTGGATGCCTTTGATCTTTGCTGCTGCCTAAGGCCATTCTGCTGTTGCTAGGGACCATGTTGGCATCCATAGCCTGTGTTACTTTTGTGTGCCATACAAATTTCAGTGGTCTGTGCTATAGCCAGAAACCATGGGGGAAGTCCATGATACAACTGATTGTAAACAACAAGGATGCTTCTTTCTCAGTGATATCAATGATTGCAGACTCACAGTTTAGGATGCTTCTGTGACATGAAGCCATTGAACAAAGCTCTTTAAAAAATGTGATAGGGAGGCTAAAGTGTATCTCCTCATATTTGATGGCGTCTGGCAGGGGTAGGAGGAGAGGAGGAGTCAGTTTTCCTTGTGGTGCTGGTCACTGGGATATGATCATATACCAGTGAGGATATGGGTGACACAAATATACTTCTCCTTCTCCTCCTCTTCCTCCTGTTCCTCCTCCTCCTCCTTCCTCCTCCTCCTCCTTCCTCCTCCTCCTTCTCCTCTTGTTTATGTACTTGTTCTTGTTTTTCTTATTTTTCCTCCTCAGCCTCCTTTTCTTCTTCCACCTAATCCTCCTCTTGTTCTTCTTCATTCTTTCTTCTTCTGTCTCTTTCTCTTTCTTCCTCCTTCCTCTTTCTCTCTTTTTTTTTTTTTCATGGAGGAGGTCGAAAGGATGGGGACTTTGGACTGGGGGGTACTAGAAAGTGTGTATGATCAGGGTGTATTATGGGAAATTCCCAAATAATCAATAAAATGTTATGTTTGATACAAAAATGCTAAATACAAATAAATTAACTTTATAAAATAAACAAAATATTTATTTTATGCAAATGGGGAAAAAATCTACAAATGCAAGGCCTTACAACAAAGTGAATAGATATAAAAAAAAGTAAGTATAAGCTGGAATAATAATAGAACTGTGATATTTGATATAAAGTATATGATATAATTAAATTGGAAATTATATAAATACTTTATAGTATAAAATAAAAATTATAGTTAAATTTAAATATTAGTTCATGTGTCTAACACATATGTAGTTATAGCTGGAGAATAGAGTAATGACAGGAGTAATAAACTGTATAGTCCTATTTGCTTCCACAAGACTCACTAACAAGACTTTAAAGAAACATTAAAAATATTACAAGGCCAAATTTGGAATGTTCTCTATATCACGTAATCTTATTTGAGAAAGAAAATCAATAAAATTCACAGAACAAATATTTGAGGGCATAAAGGGTGCTTTTCCAAAATTCATGGAATCCTTTGTTAAAAATTGGAACGGGAATATAATGTAAATGAAGCCACAACTCCTTGTGTAGGTGTATACATGAAGAAAAATATTCATTCCACTAGAAAACTATCCCCTTTATAGATGAACTACCACTATTCACAACTCATAATAAAGTGGTTCTATGAATAATATTACGTATCAAAACATGATGAATTTGGGATATAAAATGTAGGTAGAAACTCATATCACTAAAAATAAAAATGCTGGGTGAATAGGTCTTATATTTGGAAGGAGTTACGTTATTTATTTCAAGCCTACACAAAAGTGCAACTCAAGTAAAAAAAAAAAAAAACAGATGGAAAGAAATAGCCATTGATTAATAGTTGTTGACTCATGAGATAAAAAAAAAAATCTAAACTTGATAAACATGAGCTATCAGACAGGCCCTGAAATAAAAGATTGAAGCATTCTATGAGTAAATTTGTACATTATTTTGAGTTTAGGCATGAATGGTACAGGGCTGGAGAAATAGCATTGAGGAGTATTTATTTTTCTTGCAAGGAAGAGGAGTTCAATCATTGTTTCCCAGCAGCCTTGTTGGGAGGCAATTAACTGCCTGTTACTTCAGGTCCAGGGAGATCGCATGGGCTTTTCTGGCTTCTGAGGGTACACACACAGCCAGAGGCTCAAAGCCACACACACAGATACACGTGCACATAATTAACAATACAGATAAATAAGCAAAAGTTAAGAACATTAGTGATCATTGTTGAAGCATTGATATTTACTATATGTTAAAATGTGACATTATTGGTAAACTTTATGGCTTATGCTCTAAGATTTAGAATAAACAAATGGGACCTCATAAAATTGCAAAGCTTCTATAAGGCAAAGGACACTGTCAATAGGATAAAACAGCAACCAACAGATTGGGAAAAGATCTTTACCAATTCCACATCAAATAGAGGGCTAAGATCCAATATGTACAAAGAACTCAAAAGTTAGACTTCAGAGAACCAATCAACCCTATTTAAAAAGAGGGAACAGAGCTAATCAGAGAATTCTCAACTGAGGAATATCGAATGGCAACAAGCACCTAAAGAAATGTTCAACATCCTTAGTCTTCAGGGAAATGCAAATCAAAACAACCCTGAGATTCCCCCTCACACCAATCAGAATGGTTAGAAAGAGGAACACTCCTCCATTGCTGGTGGGATTGCAAGCTGGTACAACAACTCTGGAAATCAGTCTGGAGGTTCCTGAGAAAATAGGACATAGTACTACCAGAGGACCCAGCTATACTACTCCTGGGCATATACCCAGAAGATGCTCCAACATGTAATAAGGACACATCTCCACTATGTTCATAGCAGTCTTATTTATAATAGCCAGAAGCTGAAAAGAACCCAGATGTCCCTCAGTAGAGGAATGGATACAGAAAATGTGATGCATTTACACAGTGGAGTACTCATCAGCTATTAAAAACAATGACTTCATGAAATTCCCAGGCAAATGTATGAATCTAGAAAATGTCATCCTGAGTGAGGTAACTCAGTCACAAAAGAACACACATGGTGTGTACTCATTGATAAGTGGATATTAGGCAAAGAGCATGGAATATCCACAATGGTATTCACCAACCACCTGAAGCTCAAGAGGAAGGAAGACCAAAGAATGGATACTTCAGTCCTACTTAGAAGGGAGAACAATATAGTCAATGGAAGTAGAGGGTGGAAGGGACTTGGGAGGAAGTGAGGAGGGTGAGGGGAAAAAGAGAGGCAGAATCAGTTATAGGAGAGATGGAGGAGATGTACAGAGCGTCAGGAAACTGAAAAGAGGTATGTAGCAATGGAGGATGAGGAACTGGGGGGTAGCAATGCAGGATGGGGAACTGGGGGGTAGCAATCAGAAAGTCCCAGATGCTAGGAGAATAAGAGCCTCCCAGGACCTCACAAGGATGACACTAACTGAAATACCCCACAAAGTGGAGGGGGAATCTGTAGAGATCATATCCAGAGGTTAGGCAAGGTCCCCTGTTTGAGGGATGTAGCCACCCATCCATCTCCAAAATTTTAAACCAGAATTGCTCCTGTCTAATGGAAATAAAGGGACAAAGAGTGGAACAGAGACTAAAGGAAAAGCCATCCAGAGGCTGATCTACCTGAGGATCCATCCCATATGCAGACACCAAACCCAGACACTATTGCAGATGCCAAGAAGTGCTTGCTGAAAGCTTGATACAGCTGTCTCCTGAGAGGCTTTGACAGATCCTGACCAATACAGAAGCAGATCCTCGCAGCCAACCATGTTCTGAGCCCAGGGACCCCAATGGAGGAGTTAGGGGAAGGATTGAAGGAGTGACAGGGGCCTTATCTGGCATCAGTGGAGGGTAGGCTCTTGGGTCTATGAAGGCTTGATGCCCCAGTGTAGAGGAATGCTGGGGCAGTGAGGAGAGAGTGGGTGTGGGAGCACTTTCATAGAAGCAGGGTAAGGGGGGGGATAGGAGGGGGAGCTTGCAGAGGGGAAACTGGGAAAGGGGACAACATTTGAAATGTAAACGAATAAAATATCCAATTAAAAATGTCAAAAAAAGATAAAGAAAACAAAATGTCTTGCTTTTTCTCAAAAATAGAAAAAAAGAAACATTTTTGAATAAGTTTTAATGCAAAATGAGGTGTATGTATAAAGAGATCCTGGAGGTAGCAAGGAATCTCATCCTTTTTTTCTGTCAAACACATGAATGCAATGATTTTCATAAATGCTCTCAAGACAAAAGATTAGTCCTCAAGCAAGAGGGTCATACATAAAGACCCACTTATTGCATGTAATTCATAGTAACTTCATCTAGGTTTGAGGTGTGGCTGGTTGTACTAAATATCTTTGTATTAAACAAACAATCTGCCCCCCAACCTCATAATTTCATGTCTTGTGGCAAAATGTAGGTTATTTACTTTGGAGCCAATAAAAGTTAGTTACATCATTTCTGAAGAAGACTAAAATATAATTAGTATTTTTCATTTTTTATGATTTATTGCTTTTTACATTTTATGTATTTTTAATATTTTAATTTGTGTTTATTATATATGTATACAATAAAATATGATCATATATGCCCCCCAACATTCTCTTCTCTAACTCCTGCCAACTTGTCCTCGACATGCTACCTCTCAACTTCCTATCTTTGCTTCCGTTTTGTTTTCTTTGTCTTCTATAATCTTCTAAGTCCAGTTAACTGCTTTCAGTATGTGCATAGCTTTGGGTACAGCCACTGGAGTCCATCTTATCAGCAGCCACATTCTCTAAAAGGTATGATTCTCCCTCCTCTATTAGCTTTCAATGGCCAGTAGCTCCTCAGTAAGGTGTGAGGCCTGGAGAGCACCCCCACCCCATGTCCTGCATCTATACTAGAGTTTTGACTATAATACTGATCCTATGGAGTGCTTGTACCTATAACCCCAGAGGCTATGGTTTCAAACTGCAATAGCAAAGCCATATCCATAAACACAGTCTACACCATTTTTCTTCATCCTCCAGTTCCTTCATTCTTTCTTCTTCCTTGGGAGTAATCATTGGGTTGGGGTTTTTGTGTCTATGTTGTGACAAGTTAAAAACAAATGCCCCATTTTGGGATCAGCATTTGACAACATGTAGAGTCCAATGCCAAACAAGACCCTTGATGTGTTTTCTCCCCTAAGAACCTGAATAAGAAAGTAAATGTAGATGGTATAAAACCTACCCAGCTACTGTTTGAGTGTGAGTCTCTGCAACTCTTTCCATTGGATGCTTGAGAGCACTCCTCTAGGAAGGTAGTTATGCTAGGCTCCTGTCTGCAAATATAATAGAGTATCATTAATAGTCTCAGAGATTGGTTCTTGCCAATAGGATGGGTCTCAATTTGAGGCAGTCATTGGTTGGCGAAAACAACTGGAGCAAGGGGTATCACTCAGCTTATTGCTTGTGGCCTGCCTATGGATCCCATACAGCTAAATGGAGAGCCTTGTCTGGCCTCAGTGAGAGAGGATGTGCCTAGTCATGCAACAACTTGATGTGCAGGGTGGGAAGTAGGAGGTAGGGTAGGGGATGATGTGGGGGGTTGGGTTGACACTCAGAAAGGGGCTTCTCTTTCTATAGGGAATGGGGATAGGACTTACATGAGGGGGTCCTGGGAGCAGAGGAAGGGCTGATACTGGGTTGTAAATAAATGAATTAAAGAAAACCCAAACCAAAAAACCAAAACCAAACTAGCCAGCAGGGAAAAAGTTTCCTGGTAGGTCTGAGATAAATTTCTCTACGTCTGTGGCAACAATGGTTAGTGATTTTAGAAACAGGACTCACTATGCAGTTATGGGGGTCCAAGGGCAATAACTTGTGTTGTTCTGAATGCATATGGGTCCTTCATGACTCATAAGGAGGTATCTCATGTCTTGTACTCAATTTTTTGTTTGTTTGTTTGTTTTTGTTTATTTGAGACAGGGTTTCTCTGTATAGCCCTGGCTGTCCTGGAACTTACTCTGTAGACCAGGCTGGCCTCAACCTCAGAAATCTGCCTGCCTCTGCCTCCCGAGTGCTGGGATTAAAGGCATGTGCCACCATTGCCCGGCTTGTACTCAAATTTTAATCTTTGCCATTTCATATTATATTCTAGTATTATAAAGACTCTGTCTATATATATTCATAACTATCTTTTTCTTTCTTTGTCCCTCTCTTTTTCCTTGTCTTTGAAATGATATAAATGTTTTCCTTTTAAGATATGCCTTGAGAGAGAGAGAGAGAGAGAGAGAGAGAGAGAGAAACAAAAACCCCCAAAACCCTATGAACCAAATTATACATAGTTGTGATCCTTAGTAATAGATTACCTATCAACATTCTCTCTAGCTGTATTCAGGGATTTTTTTCCACATCTTCCTGCTCATCCAGAAAACTTATAAACATTTTTGTACTCACAACTTCTTATGTAGGTCTTGTACAGATAGCATTATCTGGCTAGCTGCACAAGACCTACATAAGATCACGCAACCAAAATTCCAGCATACATAAGGGAAGTACTCTTGAAACTCCACCCCTAATTGGGGAGCTTTTACAGTTGATGAAGGATAGAGTAATTATGCTAACTTTTATTCAGAGTCATTACTATTATGTTGCCCACAATCTAGTGAATGATCCCCTCATGTTTTGGCATCACATCAACACTAATCATATGCAGTGGGATCACAAAAATAAGAGGAAAGTTTGGGGGCAGGGTGCAATGCTTGTGCCCTGAGAGAGCCGAAGGGGAGAGAAGAGGAGTAGAGAAGTGGATATGAATAATGCATTATATATATATATATATATATATATATATATATATATATATATATATATATACATATATATATATGTGTGTGTGTGTGTGTGTGTGTAATATAAAATTATCAAAAATAAAATATTTTTAAATACATAAATATAGTAATGTAGAATAGATTTCTAAAAATAATGCACACTCTAAAATTTAATGCACTGACTTTTGGTCCACAGAAGAAATAATTTTCAACTCGTTTATGTAAGAAAAATATCATTTTGAAGACTGTCAGTTCACAGCATGATGAAAATGCTTTGGAAAACAAGCTGCTCTTCAACAACATGAAATTTTTGATAGTGAAAACAATCAATTCCACAGTTTACACCTACCCACCTTTTCAATAGACATTTATAAAGCCAATCAGTGTTTCTAAGTTTTAACATGACAGTGAAGTCACTCAGGACAGATTACAGAAGTTGCAATGTTGACACATGAACAAGTCTTGGTTTGACTCTTCATACTGACACAAAGCAAAATCTATGCACTAATGTCCACTCCAGTGCAGTCATAGATCGCTAAAGCTCCAGCCACTAATTGCATAATTCCATGCTTCTTTCTACAGGGTCATTCAGATTTTTCCTTCCCTGTGGTTTTTATCTTCAAGTTATTCATATTGAACTTTACTATATGTGCAGTGATTCTTTTCCTTCTTTTCTAGCTCATATTATGTTCCTGTGTACAACTTTTCCACATTCTGCATTCCTTGCCCAATTGTTTCATTTTAATAATGATGATGATGAGAATAATGGATTTATTAAAGTAGCATAATGACCCATGATATTATATTCACATGACTTATGAAAAAAAGTCAGTCTCTTCTTCCTTGATTGCAAACATCAGTGTTATTTTGTACTCATCAACAAAAAAATCATATTGTTTAATGCCAAATCAGTAAACTATGCCACATTCACAATAAATGCACTTTTATACAGAGCTCTTAGCTCTCATAGAAAAGTCTAAGAATTTGTGGGAAGATAGGCTGATATATTAACTTGATATAGTCCCTAAATTGCTTTGGGAGACTCTGAATGAAATCACAACATTAAGGCCACACAAGGTTATTCAATCTACATTTACAAATTTGTACAAATATTGAACTTTTGGAGCAATTAAAGGTTCTATGTGGTACCTTAAAGCATTATAAAATTTATATATTTCTTGATTACACTAACAATTGATACACTGGAGAGCTCTCTAAGGGATACAAAAATACAGTGTATTCAGAAATATTGACTGGTTCACAGAAGACTTACTGTTTTTAACAAGGGCCTTAACAACACAGGATAGTAGTCTTAGATATTCATTTGCATTATATTCGTTAATTCTAATCACCAATGATAAAATGCAGTCCCTAGGAATTTGTGAGAATTTTAAAGCAAATAGTATAATAAACACAATTTAAAGATATTTACATACATTTATTTTTCTTACTGAAGTTTTGAGTATACACACAGGTGTTTTATTATTTTAAGCTATACCATGAGCCATATTGGTTGTAATTAGGCCTTCTGATTCTCTAAGCTCTTGCTTTTGGTTTTGTTTGTTTTTATCTCAGTTTGATGAGCAGATTTTCACCAGTTCTTGTCTTAATGTCAAGTGTACAAAATAGTCCTAAAATCAATGAAGACTGATTTGTTTCTGAAATTATTACTTCTGAGATTTACTGGATTTATGGTCTCAGAGTATTAGTACCAGGTTGTTGGCAGCATTGAAGAAGTCAATGATGTACCCTCTAAATATATTTTATTATTCTGGAAGATGTTGATTTATGGGAACTTTGACCTTATACTATTATTTCCAAAGAATTATCCTATAATATTTTGTACTTGATAGAATAAAATTTCAGTAAAATATTATCTAAGTACCAGTGGCTATTTATAATTGTCATAAAAATTTCATAAATTATTTTCCTTTTCAAACATATCAAAGATAAACTTTCAGCAGGAGGGATATACATCCAATATTAATTGAATTAATTTCATAGTTGAATCAATACGCATCACTACCAGAGTCAATTACTTTAGCTCTCAATTGATCATCGTCTAGTCAGTATTCCTTTTAAATTCAATGTTAGATATCTCAGAGAAGATTCTTGTTTTACAAGATGAATGAAACAACATAGTTTTTTGTCAGGAAGGTTAAAGATCTATTTAATATCAACTCAATTTGTATTTGATTTTGCTTCATGTCAGTCTTTTTCATTGGATTCTATTTTATGTATGCAGATGAAATAATTCAATTGATTGTATGAGTCCTAAGCAACCCCCCACCAAAAATGACTAAATAAAATTTGTATTTTTGTTCAAAAATCTACATTTAAATGGGGAATTTTAAAATGGTTTAACAGAGAAAAAGAAATGTAAAACTCACATCTACATTTCTTTGTTTGAACATTTAGAAGTCGATGATCCTCAGAGATGGCTGTGTTTCTGGTTTGAAACCTTAATATTGTTCAGTCTGAATAGCTCTTAGTTATTAATGGAGAGAAAATAAAACGTGGAATATGAGTTTCTATGCTGAGAACATAGAGCTCATATGAAAACATGAATAGGAACGTATGAACATCTAGATTATAACACCAGTAGACAGACTGAAGTCATTAAACAAGTGGGAGTGGTTGAAGGAAGAAATGGAAGATTTTAACATAGTCAGCCAACAGAGGTGAAGTCTGGGAGATGAAGACAGATAATTGAATAATTACCAAAGGAAGAGCCAGTGAAGCAGGGAGCTATCCAGATGCTCTGAATGTCAAATGCTGTGTTTCTGGGGGGCAGAGTAAGACATTTATCAAATGCTGCTAAGGAGGAGAGAGTGAGAACACAGTAATTGGTCATTAGACCTACGTGTGTAAGAGTCATAGGGAAGAACAATTTTTGTGAAGAGGAAATTATGCAGGGGGAGGGTGGAATTATTGTAAGGAAGACCTTGAGGAAGAGAGGCCGATTACACCAAAGTAGCTCCAACGACCCTTTCAGTAGTACACACTAAGGACTTAGCAATCATATAGCACAGCTTGACCCACCTGTCTCAATTTATCTTATTCTGCTCTGATTTGTGTCCATAATAATTTCTAATAACATTGTTATGAACTTTCAGAAGTGTCCCAATTTTGATATTAAAATATGTGACTGTGTTTCCTCTGAAATCTCGTTGGAGGGCTTTTGTATGGAATACGGAGCCTGGGCAATGACTACTATTTGGGATTTCTCTAGCCACAGTGACTACAGCAAAACAGTGGGCAAAGGCTTGGAACTTGGATTTTATCAAATGCAGGGATGTTTTTCAATAAAGTGAGAAAATGAAAGGAAAGCATTAGACACTAAAGGATATAGTCAGATAGCTTATACGCTTTAAAAAGAGAATTTAATTACTAAGAACAGCTAAAATAATAGTTGTTGCTGGAGAACAGCGATGACATATGTCTGAGAATTACTTATGGTTTTTATTCACAAGAGTACACAGAAAGCCAGCTTTAATGTAGGTAATCCAAGTAGACTATAGTGCTCTCTGTGAAATAAAGAAAGGATATGAGTGAACTGAAATCACTGCACTAAGTGCATAAGAGAAACCCTGCAGATATCATGAGCTCCAGAAATCTCAGCAGAAACTCCTTGAGTATCTGACAGAATTCCAAGCTTTATGAACAAGGAAAAAGTACTCTAGAGGGATTATAAACTTAACAACAGAACGAGGTTGTTCAATACTGAAAATCCTTTTATTTTCAACAGAAGGAATGGAGAAGCCTCACGGAACACATAATGCATTCATAATTAATTTAAGCAAAACAAAAACAAAACAAAACAAAACAAAACAAAACAAAACAAAACAAAAACACTTTTAAAAATGAAAGTTCCTGTCAAATATCGTTGTGAAAGCCAAACATGTCCTGGGTGGTGGTAATGAATGCCTTTGATTCCAACACTTGGGAGGCAGAAGCAGATGGATCTCTATTAGTTCAAGGCCAGCATGGTCTAGAGACAGATTTCCAGGACAGCCAGGGATACACAGAGAAACCCCTCTCTTAAAAGAAGCAAACAAAAACAAACAAACAAGAGAAAAGAAAAGAAGAGAAAAGAAAAGAAAAGAAAAGAAAAGAAAACCAGATATGACCACTAACAAATAGAACTTTGCAAGAATGAATGAGAACTGTAACTAACATGTAGAACTTTGCAAGAATGAATGGGCACTGTAAAAAGCTTGTGTGTGTGTGTGTGTGTGTGTAATAAGTTGTAATACTATACACAAATGGAAAGTTATAATTTATTTACTTTCTAAGATAATTCCCCCTAATCTCTGATAATTTTCAGTTTAATTTTTGTAATTCTACATTTTATCATTCTTTATAATGTATGAAGGTTTTCCCTACGCACACTTCCCTGACATTTGGAAAACCAAACTTTGTTAGTGTCTTGACAAATATACTATAAAGAGTAAGCCATACATGGTACATTTCTCTATGATGTACAGATTTTTCCATACTAGAATACTTTTCCAGGCTATCTAGGTAATGGTATTTTTAACAGAATTTTGAAGGGGAACATTCATTTAAATATAATGTAAATATTCCACGGGTCGAAAAGCCTATAAGAAGCCCAAAACAAATGACTAGACTGCTAAGAAACTATTTTTTCCTTAGTTCTTGTAAAAGTCATATAACTAGACGATACTTCACATGAATGTTTTTATTTTGATTGCAGTGATTCTGGTAAGAAAGGTCAAGAGGAATATCATCATCATATCAGAAGGGGGAAAGACATAAGAACTCTCCTAAAATTTAAAGTTTTTAAAAATTATTGCCAAAGTACAAGAGGCCATAGGTGGGGGTCAAGGACTCAGATGAAGTCATATCTGAAAATGAGACAGGATACTTGGCACCAAAATTCACCAGACATCTTACTCTGTAAATGTTTAATGGTTTACAGAATGTCTAAGTAGGCAATGTTGAGTACATATGAGACCTTGGGACTTGAGGAAATAGCTAGCTTCCAAAAAACTGCAGATAGTTAGTAGCAAGCACTAATGTCCTTCTTACCAACAGAAGGGGTAGGCAAAGTGTAATCTTACATGGAAAGTAATTGCTGTGTAAAGAGACATAATAATCACACACACATACACACACACACACACACACACACACTCAGACAAGGTGGGTATTTTTTATTTATTTATTTGCTCAATGAAGTGTTTTTCACTGCATGTTCTTTATATATAATATAATATAATATTTGTTATATATATATATATATATATATATATATATATATATATATATATATATAAAAATTTCAAACACTTGTTTTGTGGAGAAAGAGTAGTAGCATCATTAACAATCAAATGTGTAAAGGATCTCAGAGTTGACCTTAAAATGACCTTCTTTTCATGACTTCCTTTATTTTTCCAGCTGTCCTCACATTGGATACCATCAAGCCATCATCTACGATGGTTGCTTTATGTAGCCTGATTGTGCTAGATCATATCTTTATAGCTAATGAGGCAATATTTTGGGGATGTATTTGAGTCATTCCAGAGAAGTCTGATATTTGAATTAGTACACTGGGAAAGAATGTCCTGTCCAATGTGGAGAAGCCAAACATTCCAATTTCTGAATGGCTTGTAGAGAGGGAAGACATTGAGAAAGGGTAAACTTGCTCTCTGTTTCTCTCTGTGTCTCTCTGTCTCTTTTTCTCTGTCTCCCTCTGTATTTTTGTCTCTCTCTGTTTCTGTCTCTCTGTCTTTGTCTCTCTGTCTCTCTTGGTTTCTCTCCCTCCTTCCTCCCTCCCTCTCTCCTTCTCTCTCATTTTGTTTGGGTTCAGCTTGCATAGGTTTTCTGCATGCTGTTACTATGAGTGTGAGTTCACAAGTGGGACTTCTCTGTTGTGTCCAGAACATACTGTCTTCTTGAATTGATCCACTGCCTCTGGATAGGAAGAAAAGGGACGTCACTATGAAGAAGTAGCAACTTATGAGAACATTTGGTCTAAAGTGTTTGGCTCTAGAGTGTTGGTCCTCTGGTGCTTGGTTTTTTCACAATTTAAGGAGATGACACAATTGTCCACTTAGTGCTCTGGGTTTGGGCATGGCTTGAAATTATGGTCTTAGTTTTCTAGATCTGCAGCTTAAATATAGGAGACTATAATAAGGCAAGAATTTTCCACAGTGAATTTCTTCTGTGCTTCCATATGAACAACTTTTAGTTCTTTGTATGTACATATTTGTGTTTGAGTATGGTGTATGCACTCACAAATATACCCTTATATTTAAAGGCTACACAGTTCAGAAAAAAAATCAGATCTCCTCAAGTTACTATTGGTTTTGACATCCTAGTGTGTGTGTGTGTGTGTGTGTGTGTGTGTGTGTGTGTGTGTGTGTGAGAGAGAGAGAGAGAGAGAGAGAGAGAGAAAGAGAGAGAGAGAGAGGAGAGGGAGAGGGAGAGGGAGAAAAGGAGAGGGAAAGAGGGAGAGGGGGAGAGAGAGAGAGGGAGAGAAGGGAGAGAGAGGGAGAGAGGGAGAGAGATGACACTGGAAAGGAATAATGGAATGGAGGCTAGCTAGGGAAATATTAGAAGAAAGGAAATACAGGGTTTTTTAGAACAAAACATGTCATATCCATTATGAAATTCTCAAACAATTAAAATAAT
Source organism: Mus minutoides (assembly GCA_902729485.2). Taxonomy (NCBI): domain Eukaryota; kingdom Metazoa; phylum Chordata; class Mammalia; order Rodentia; family Muridae; genus Mus; species Mus minutoides. Next base: position 37,183 of record LR752766.1, read on the forward strand.
GTGTTTTATTTTGCTTTCTACCATTTATTTGTTTTCTAATATTACAAAATTATAATACTCATTTTATGTTTTCACCTATAATGTAAATATTCATCAATTTGATATACAAGTTCATTTGTTGTAGGTAGGAGGACAGTATATTAAAACAACTTAGTTTTCTTCTATAGTATTAATTTATCATTAATTGGTTAATTTTATCAAATTTAATACTATGTGAGCATCCAATTTCTATTTTAGTGACACCTATTAGCCCTTTTCCAATCTGTTGGATGTTTGAAATACATAACGTACGAGGCTGGAATGTGAAGTAGCTGCTTCTATTTCAAGTGCCAAATGCTACAAAGAGATTGGAATAAAGACACAGAAGCAGGGAATGTATATGTGAAAGTGCAATAAGAAGAAACCTGAAGTTTTTGCTAAAAGTTCATTTCCCACATTTTAATCAGAATGCATGACATGAAATGAAGCTAAAATATTTTAAAGAAAACCAGTTTAAAACAACTCAAATGATAATAAATTGAAATAAATTATGTGCCTGTATATTAGCATGTATGAAAAGTTTGGTGGGGAGGAGATCAATTAAACTGTTACTATACTGAAAATAATCTTAAGCATGCAAATTTAATTAGTTTACCAGTTGTAAGTACAATTTGTGAAATTGTACTGCTATGAAATATAATGTTAGTATTTGTGTTTTCTGTGGTGTGGTCTTCCAGTATAGATGGTAGTTTGTATGTACATGTATTACTTGTTAGATGAACATGTTACTAAACTCTTTGGCTCCAAATGCAGACACTACTGCATACACCAGCATGATATTGCTGAAAGTACCCTGATATAGCTGTCTCCTGTGAGGCTTTGACAGTCCCTGACAAATACAGAAGTGGATGCTCACAATCATCTATAGGGCAGAACACAGGGTCCCCGATGTAGGAGCTAGAGAGAGTACCCAAGAGCTGTAGGGGTCTGCAACCCCATAGATGGAACAACAATATGAACTAATCAGAACCCCCAGAGCTCATATCTCTAGCTGCATATGTATTAGAAGATGGCCTAGTTGGCCATAATTGGGGAAAAAAGGCCCTTGGTCTAGCAATGTTTATATGCCCCAGTACAGGGGAATGCCAGGGCCAAGTAGTGGGAGTGGGTGGGTAGGGGAGCAGGGCAGGGGGAGGGTATAGGGGACCTATGGGATAACACTTGAAATGTAAATGAAGAAATTCTCTAATAATTAATTAATTAATTAATTAGAAAAATAACATTTTCCCATACAAAAAAAAGGTGTTTTGTTTCCAAAGCCTTCCTTTCCTCTCTCCTCTGTTCCACCTTTTAGCTTCCTTTTCCCTCTCATCTTCCTTCTTCTTGCTTTGCCCATCTCCCAGAACCTGAGCTAATTTTTCCTCATTTTCCCTTCCCTCTCCATCTACCTCTATTTGATCTTCCCCTCTGAGTCAAAGGGGAATCAATCTAAGTGTAGGAGACTGAGAGTTACAAACGCTTGAGTGTTTTATTCTAGAGCAGTGGTTCCCCACCTTTCTTTTTTTTCCCAATTTTTATTAGATATTTTCTTCATTTACATTTCAAATGTTCCCGGAAAGTCTCCTAAACCCTCCCATATCCCCCGCCCTGCTCCCTATCCACCCACTCCCACATCTTGGCCCTGGCATTCCCCTGTACTGGGACATATAAAGTTTGCATGACCAAGGGGCCTCTCTTCCCAATGATGGCCAACTTGGCCATCTTCTGCTACATATGCAGCTAGAGACATGAGCTCTGGGGGTACTAGTTAGTTCATATTGTTCTTCCATCTATAGGGTTGGAGACCCCTTCAACTCCATGGGTACTTTCTCTAGCTGGATGCTCACAGTCAGCTATTAGATGGAACAAAGGGTTTTCAAGGGAGGAGCTAGAGAAAGTACCCACCTTTCTAATGCTGAGATCCTTTAATAGACACAGTTCCTTATGTTGTAGTGACCCCCAACCACAAAACTATTTTTATTGCTACCTCATAACTATAATTTTGCTACTGCTATAAAATATAATGTCAGTATTTGTGTTTTCTGTGGTGTAGTCTTCGGTCACCCCTGTGAAAGAGTAACAACCACCGAAGGGGGCATGACCCCCAAGTTGAGAACCACTGTTATAGAGGTTAGGCTTGTAAATGCAGTTCGATAAGTACAAACATAAGAAATATAATCATGTACAAAAGAATAGCTAGTGTATCACTTGATAAAGTAGAGAAACAGGATGTGATGTAGTAAGAGTGATTTACTGAAGGCTAAGAGTGGGAAAAAATTAAATTGACAACTCTGTATCAGTACTGGTGATTTGTAATGTGGCTTTTGCCTCCACAGCAGTGGTCATAGTCATGCAGATAGCACTCAAGTCAATCTTGCCCTGAGTAAAATAGGAAACAAGAAGAGGGGCAGGTGCAATACATACAAATAAAGAACACAGAAAAGTATCCTTTTTAACTAAGTGTGAATAGGGAATCTAAATGAATATCAAAAGGAACAGATAAAAAGAGTACCTGGATTAAAATAAAGGGAAATATGAATATTAAAGACCACCTATTGCTCAGAAACACAGGGTGGTGAGATGAGAGACAGCAAGGGACACACCTGGAAATGCTAAGATGCTCATGTTACAAAACCTGCTTTATTATATGTGCTTTCATTTTTTTTTCTATGAGAAGAGGAGTTTAAATAATTCTCATTTAAAGGTAGCAAAGTTAGGCAGGTATTTTATTTCTGAAGAATAAATGATCAGCTGGAAACCTGATCAAGGTATTAAAAGTTAATGTTCACAGAGACAGCAGAAAGTAAAACATTTGGGGAAGAAAAGCAACAGAAAAGGATGTCTTTGTTAACCCTAGAAAAATATAACTCAATGCAGGATACATTAAAGTGTATGTATAAACAAATGGCTTTAAACTACAACACAAGTAGTTTCAAAAGTCTCCAGGAGGTTAACATAACTGAGAATAACCTATGAGTGTTTTTAAAATTGAAAAAAAAATCAGTAAAATGCAGATTGAGGTGCATAACGATTAAATTTAGATTGGTTAATCTTGATGAGGGTTCATACATAATCCACCTACTTCCAGCAAAAACATAACATCACATTATGATGTCTTTGCATAGCTTAGGTTCTGGAGCCCTGAATAGGGGGGACAAGAATGGAGGGAGGACAGACGCATATACAACAAAAGCTAGGTTTGTGAATTCTGGAAATTCAGAGGGAGAAGCCACACCAATTGAGAAGCACAGTACGTTTATTATGTACTGTTTAACACAGAGAAGGGTTATTATATACAACTGGGCCAGCAGATTAGGTAGTCTCTGCAGGCACAATCTCTTTAGCAGAGCCATTTTCAGGGTGTAAACACTCAGGTGAAAGCTTTGGCAAGTATTTTTCTGTACACACTGTCAACGTTCACACTCAAACTGGAGGAAAGCTTTACAATTCTTGACTGTCATGCAGGAAAAGATGTTACTAAGCCCCCGGGGGCTGAGGCATTGGGGTCCCTGACATGGCCATGCTCATATCAACAACACATGTTCACTTCAACATCACTTGTCAACATGTCGCAGAAACATCTCAGAGGTAGTATGGCAGCTTTAGGAAAACAGAGTGCTGATTATCTAGATCTTCTGAGATTTTGTTCTAGTAAACGATTCAGATATAAAGTAGGAAACAATTCATATATAATATGAACATCCAGGTTAAGTTTGTGAAGAACATTTTGCATTTTTGGATGAGACACGTGATATAAATAAAAGGAGGTAGCCTACTCTTGAGTACACAAAACAATTACCTACCCATCTTCTTCATTTCTTTACTTCTCTTTCTTCATTTATTCATTATCATACAGTAGATCAAGTCAAGGCCTTGTGAAATGCTAGATTCACACTTTAACATTGAGTTATATCCCCAATCCTCAATGTGTATTTAGTTCAAATATTTTCATAGCCATGAATCTGTATACAATTGATAAAAATTGCTTGTTTCTTGGCGGAAAGAAGTTAACTGAAATTAACTTTCTTGTCCTTATAAAAATAAAGATAAAGCAAATGTAGCTTCTTAAATTTTATAATCTGAAACTGCTACTAATATAAAAATAAGTATGACCTTAACATATGTCTAATTAGTGAAGTGACTCTAAGTAGGCCTCTCTCCAAATCTGAAGATCATAACTTCAAAACTTTCTGCAAATCATGAATCAGTACATTGTTTAATTGGGAGAACTGTCAGTTGGGTCACAGGGTATTCAATGTCATGCAAAAGTCCTGAAACTAGGTCTAAGTCATACTAGTCTAAATAATTTGAAAAAATAGAAATCCAGCTAAATGAATTTACTGACAGGGAAATTCTAAATGAAGTCTGTTAGGAGTCTATTGGGAGCACCTTGAAATAGGCCACTTGACAGAATTTTGCACTGTCAGTAGAATAGCTGCAAAGGCTTTGAAAACTGGTGATTTTTAAGTTCTTAGCACATTTGCTAGATGATGTGGCTATTCAGCTGTTACGGGCATTTAAGTAGCTGGGGACCATACAATTCTCAGTACCATCAACAGAAAGGGTTATTAAGTGATTTTAACACTATAGTTTATTGTTAGAGCAATGTCCTGTACTAACAGATCTTACAAAAAGCTTAATGGTGTTGGTCCTCTGAACTGAGTAGGTGTCAAGGATGATGTCTTCATTTACAAATAGTGAAACCATGTCTCAAGTAGTACCAGTCTTAGCCATGAAATGATGTGGAAGATGAAGATGTCAATTACCAAGGCATATTCTGAAGATGGTTTCAATAGCAATGCACATAGTAGTTAGTGAGAAAGGCCAACTGAAAATATCAGTTCACAAAAGCTAACAATGTGTGCCTCTCTGATTTAAAGCCCTATTATGGCAAGAAACTGGTTCTGTATTCTTGATATATCAAGAAAAACATCAAGACTTTCATTTTGAAAATCTATGTGCCAAAATTTCTACAAAATTTCTTGTGAAAATATGGTAATATGCAGAGAATTTGAAACTAGTTAGTGAAAGATAAGAATGTGGTTTGGTGATACAGCTTGTGTGATGCCCTGAGTTCAATCCCTAAAAGTGCAAATGGATGAATGAATGAATGAATGAATGAATGAATGAATGAATGTTGCAACCCACAGGGTCTGGAACACTGTGACTAAGAGCAGTGAAGGAATGAATAAAAGACAGACACAGGATACAGAAATGCTGGAATCTGTCATGATATGCACACTCTGATAATGGAGCCGTTCTAACTACTTGAACAACTGGGAACCTCCGGGCAATTATTATGAACAGCACAGAGAGGAGGACTTATCTAGTCTCAGTAGGAGGTCTCCAACAGATACCATGGAGAAATGAATTAAAATTGCAAGTTTTTGCACACATTGGCAGTTATTCCCAATTCTTGGATCACAGAAAGAAGGCTGTCAAGTTTAGACCTCACCACATGGGAAAAGACTTCGTCTACGTCCCATCCATGGAAGGAAGGAGTCAGTTCTTGTCACGGATGTGCCCATGATGACAACACACTAACTCCAGACTTCATTCACTCAGGACTCACTCTATTCCTACAAGTAAGTAACTAATGAAACCAGGTGATCTAGCAAACTGTTCTAAAGATGTGTCTATTTCAACCAATGGGGGCATATATGGTCATGTGGCAGAATTGCACTGATCACTACATTAGGTTTTGATGATTTCTGTTCATTTCTATGATAATGGTTGAGATGATAAATTACCCAGTGGCAAGATACTAGAGCAATTAAGACCCACCTGGGTTGAAATACTGGATCTGATATAACCCAACCTGATCAAAATATTGAAACATCCAGATTTTCTCTTCCAGACCAACTTGCCTGCAGACTCGCCACCACAGGACCCCTAATGGGAGCTTAGAGGAAAAGTGATGGTCTTGTAGACAAGGGAGAAATTCTATAAGGTTGCTGTGTGCCTGAGTGTTGTGTACTTAACTGAGCAGCAAAGCTATATGAAGGGTACCACAAAGGACATGTTTCATGATCCTGGCCAGAGCACTCCCTTCTCAAAAGTCATCTTTTGTGATCCCTACTGATTTAAGAAGTGGTCAGCACTCTCGGTTTTCTCAAAGGGAATCCACACAGGACAGTTGGTGTACTGATGCAAGGAGGCCCAGATGTCTATCAGCAACGTTTTAACAGTCATCTTCTCCAACCTGGAGACCAAGAAGCTACAAGTACTGCTCTCTCCAGGGTCCATGAAGGTCATTTACTCAGGTAACAGAGCTGCTGTTTGTGTAGTGGCCAGTGAGAACAGAAATGATCTTAAAGTTTATCATTTCTTCATGAACATAGATGCCCCCATTGATTGAAATAGATACATCTTTAGAACAGTTTATTAGATCAGCTGGTTTAATTAGTTACTTGCTTGTAGAGAATAGAGGGAGTCTTGAGTAAGTGAAGTCTGGAGTTAGTGTGTTGTCATCATGGGCACATCCATGACAAGAACGGAGTGGCTGTGCCTAGCACAAGTACAAGGTAAGGAGAAACTGCTGTCCATATGTACAGGTTGCGGCCATCAATCTTTAGGAGATGTTAATCATCAGCACATTTGCAAACCCTTCAAAGAGATGTGCCTTCTGGGTGCAATATAGGTCTCATTGATGCCCACTGTACTGGGTGACTATATGGAACCACAGCTGTTCAGGAGAAGAAATGGAACTCAGGGGCTGATAAAGTATGTCCTCTGCCGAAAGAAAGAAAGAAAGAAAGAAAGAAAGAAAGAAAGAAAGAAAGAAAGAAAGAAAGAAAAGAAAGAAAGAAAAAAAAGCCACAAGAGCCAAAACATTGTCAGCCACAATAACAGACTGGATGAATGCAATAATACATCCTAATTATTGTGGTTTAATGACTGAAAACGCAGTAATTGTTTTCATTTTCATAGCAGTCCATGGACTGAAGAAAACAATGTTATGGGTAAAGTTTTCCTCCTGCTGCCCTCCACTAAATTTACTTTATCATTAGTCTGCTATCTTTATCTATGAAAACATGTGACATCACAATAAGAACACTATAGTAAAATCAATAAAATGGGGAAATAAATACTGCTATGGCATTTCTGGAGAAAATTGACCCTTAATTACAAAGTGGTTTTTGTTTTTAGATTGTATATATTCCATTCCAGAAAAATAGGCTAATCCATCTGGCCATGATCTAGACCTCTAAATACAAATAATAAACTAAGAATGGTAAAATAAACCAGGTAGTGGTGGCACAGGCTTGTAATTCCAGAGGCAGAGGCAGGTAAATCTGTGAGTTAAAGGGCAGCCTGGTCTATAGTATAGAGTAAATTCCAGGACAGCCAAGGCTGACGGAGAAAATATCTTTCTCTCTCTGTTTGTCTCTGTTTCTCTGTCTCTCTGTCTGAATCTCTCTCTGTCTCTCTGTCTGAATCTCTCTCTGTCTCTGTCTCTGTCTCTGTCTCTCTCTCTCTCTCTCTCTCACACACATCCCCCAAAATAGTAAACTGTAGTTTGTGCCTTTAATCCTAGGAAGGGGGATCTTTCTAAGTTCCAAGCCAGCCAGAGTTACATAGTGAGTGAGACCCTGTCTCAAACAAAATCAATTAAAAGTAAAACAGGTATTACTGGAAAATTTGGAGCCTTAATAAATCTTAAAATTATTTCCAAATTCCTAGCTTGAAGAAGTTATGAGTCATTTATAAGAAAATTACATGTTCCTGATGTTACATTTTACTTTGAGCCTTAGGGTAAAGGAGGAGGTGGCAGTCAACACAATAAAACATTTCCTACAAGTATTTTATTTTTATTTATGCATTTTAAAATTAATTTCTATTTACCTGTGTTTGCATATGTGGGTATATACACATGTGTGTGTCTGTGTCATGAGGGCTAGAAGATGTCCTTCAAGTCCTTTGAAGGTGTATTCCAAACTCTGGTCCTCGTGACTGAGTAGGAACCTCTGAGCCTTCTATCCAATTCCCAAAGTATTTAAATATATACCCCACTCTACAAGATAATGTCTGGCTTGCCTCTTTACCTCTGTTACAGGGATGTTACTTACTGGCTTACTTCCACTGGCTTGCTCAGCCTACTCTCTTATAGAACCCAAGATTACCAGCCCAGGGATGGTCCCACCCACAAGGAGCCCTTCCCCATTGATAAATAATTGACAAAATGCCTTACAGCTAGATCTCATGGAAACATTTCCTCAACTGAAGCTCCTTTCTCTGTGATAACTCCAGCTTGTGTCAAGGTGACACAAAACCAGCCAGTACAGTGCTGCTGTCTCTCTCTTCTCTGTCTCTCTCTTCTCTGTCTCTCTCTGTCTCTGTCTCTCTCTCTCTCTATCTCTATCTCTCTCTGTCTCTCTCTCCCCTTTCTATCTGTCTCTGTCTTTCTTTCTCTGTCTCTGTGTTTGTTTATACAAGGGTTGAGACCAGAGGTCAGGTGTTTTCTTCAGTTGCTCTCCACGTTGTTATTATTTTGAGACAGTGTTTCTAACCACCTCAGCTCCACCTTCCCTTTGACTAGCAGGTCATTGAGCTCCTCCAAGGGACCCACCTTGCTTCTGCCCCTCAGAATTTCTGCTACTACTGATTTAACTCTACTTTCTTGATTCTTCTCCTCTTGGCAGTTGTGCTTGTTGTTTTTGATGTCATCCTCCTGTAACTGGAGGATAACCCCAAAGAACACTGCTACTATTTGGTTCACAGTTCATATAGGCTATTTTAACCTTTATAATAATAACAATGATCTCATTTGTTAGTTATATTCAAAAAGGGGATATGTTTTGTATTTTTGAACATTATTATTAAAGGACCAACTTAAACAGATGGCAAATTATATAAATAGACTTTACTTGAACAACTTCTCCATTAAAGTGCATTGAAATTCATAATAATTTCAGTAAAAGCAATATTTACTCAAAGGCAGTCTATTTATTAATACCCATAAATTATCAATTATATTATAATCTGCAATCTTTGCAATCAATTGTAAGATAATAAATGATAACCACATACTGAACAGCAGGAGAGTACAAATGGAAATATTTAATTTGCATTAAGCATTAAGTGCTCAGCACAAAGTGAGATCTCGAAATATTGGAACTTGGAGAGGCTCAAGAACAGACCCCATTAACTTGTTCAAGAGCAGTGTTTTCCTATATCTCCACATCCTGCCTCTCCCTCCTCTACTTCTATTGTTGCAGTTCAAAGTTGTAAGGAATGTGGTTTAACCTACAGAGAAGAAACTGAGGAGCGGAGGAGCTGGTGTTCGAATTCTTTCTTGTTAGAATACTCCCCTTATCTTATTTTCAGCTGTCCCTGTTTATTCCTCTCCTGTTTGCGTGGGGTGTTCCCTTTCCCCTCATTTGTCCTTTCTAGTTCCTTGTTGATCCCTCTCTCTCTCTCTCTCTCTCTCTCTCTCTCTCTCTCTCTCTCTCAGCTCTCAGCAGGGCCTTTGAAAGGGCAGAAGTGAAATTGTGCAGGAAGGTTGATGCATTAAAAGTTAGAAATGGCAGGCAGCCAGGGAGCTGTCCCTGAGCGACACAGGCGGCTGACATGGACCTTTTACAGAAAAGGACAGGACAGGATGGTAGGATTCTGTAATCAAGTATGAAAGAGGCAAGGAAAGTGGTGCACCATAGATATACACCTTGCAACCTTCTCTGTGGAAGGTCATGGGTCTCAGCTGACTGAAGATTTACCAAGTATCAGACTCTGGAGATAGAGCTCTGATCTCTGGCTGTGTTTTCAGTTCCCCTCACTCAAAGCCACAGTGCTGTCACAAATAGGCACATCACCCTCCAACTTCTAAGCTGCCATTGGTCAGTTTCCCTTCTGTAACAGCAATTGTTTTGACAGTCCTGTCCTGAGGATATTTTACTCTGTCTGTAAGATCAATTCAAAGCTCCCTTTTTACTACACAAATGCCTAAGTCTCCTGCTGTTTGCCTTTTTCTGGAATCTGACAGCCTTTGCAGTATTTTGCTGGGAGTCTGGGAAGGAGAGTACAAGATTTTAGGGGGTGAGAGTGGAGGAAAGTGTCTTTCTTTATGATTCATCATAAAATTGGATAGTTAGTAGCTTATTAGAAATTAAAAAGATGTGATGATGGTAAAAGATGTGGGAAGGTAGAGAACTCGAAGAGGAAATGGGAATAGACCGTACAGCCATGGGTTGTACATATGAATAAAACTTTCCAAATATGATTTAAAGACTAGTAAATAACGATTGCATGAGAAAGAGAGAGACAGAGACAGAGACAGAGAGACAGAGAGAGACTGAGAAAGAGGATCACTGCTCAAGTTTTAATGTGAATTTTGCTGTTCACAATAATATGGAGCATTCAGGTATCTTACAAATGCTTGTTCTTTGAGGAATTCAACAAAATATGAATTAACTATTTAATATTGTACAATATGTTAGAAAGTCATAAGTACCATAGAAAAATTAGAACTCAATTTTTTATATGTTCACCCTAATTACTACAGCAGGTTTTCTCTGATTAAATGATCATTCTGTGAGGGGTTCTATCGTATCATAGACTATAATCCATCAGGACAGAGCTCAGGAAGGACAAAGGTTTATACTTTATTCCTACTTTAACTACAGTGCTCAGAAGACCAGAGAGTCACGCAGATGTGCAATTTCTTTGCTTTATTTTATAAATTAAGTAAGTTTTCCTACATTCCCTTTTGAAAAGAGGACCAATTTGGTAGCAAACTCATCTAATTGACTCAAAATGATTACTTTAAAATTTGTTGCTGAAGACCTGGCAGTGGTGGCTCAAACCTTTAATCCTACCCTTTGGAGGCAGAGGCAGGCAGATCCTTGAGCTGAAGGCCAGTCTGGTATAGCAAGTTCTAGGACATCCAAAACTATACAGAGAAACCCTGTTGCTAAAAGGTTAATCCTTTTTGGATTCATTATACCAGCTAAGCAGATCAATTTTGTTGTTCAACATTTTTTTTTTTTTTTTGCTAAAAACAAAATGGATTTTTATAAAGGTAAAATGATACTAGGGGAGTAGAAAGCTCTCCCGTATCCTTCAGTTGTGTTCAGTGTATCTTACATGACATTTGTGAGAATATCTCTACCCTGATACCATAAACTTTCTTCCACAAATTTTATTTTCTCTTAAATAAGAAAAAGAGGACTGTGGATATTCACACTAAACTGATCATTTTGGCATCTGCTTTGCAGGGTTGTGATTTACATATAAAATTGTAGAGAAAGGAGAAAATGAAAGAGACTCTTGAGAGATCAGAGATTAGAAGGTTTTACTCTTTCACCTCCAAGTGATTACTTTAGCTTGCTCTAGTTCAGGGGTTAAGGTGAAGATTTCCTGCTATATGCTTTCAATGTCTGGCTTTGATTTCAAGAAGCATTTCCCAAAGAACAGAGGAGCAGGAGAAGCAGCTGAAGAGCATTTGAAAGAGGGTAATTTTAAAGTTAGGGGGAAATGTATAAATGCTTCGCTTTCTTATCAACCCAAGCTAAATTCATGCATCTTCAAATGTGTGTTCATTTTATAAGAAAGCTTTCTGAAGTAAGTTTGAACTCATTCCTGCTTTGGCTCTCTTCTACAAGTGGTACCTGGCTGTAGGTAATGAGTTTCAATAAGAAATGGTTCTCTCTTTCTGAGCTTTGAATAGTGTCAATTACGATCTAAGGAAAATTCCCTTGTCACTTGTGCTCTGTGTCATGAATACCTGTGATTTGGATAGCTCAGTTCTCAAGGTTGCAGGCCTGGTGACACCAAATGCTCCTCTGAGAACACAATTACAGTGGGTAGAACATGATACACGGGCAGCTTATAGGCAGCTTTGGTTCCCCTTCCCATCTTCTGCTGAAAGAATGGGGGTGGTCAACATGAGTGCAGTAAAGGAGGTTTATTTAATATATTCTATAGACTTGGATAGAAAGCCTTGCCATTTCATGTACATATGGGGAAAATCATCGGGGATTTGACAGTTATGAATTGAATCTCAAATATTCTAATAGATTCTTTTCTTGAGCTCACTCTATGCTCGGTTGTGTTTCTTAGGTGGCTCTGCAATCTTCAAAAGTGGGGTCTAGCTGGCACAAATGGGTTACTTTTAAAAAGGTATAGTCTGGTTTCCTGGTCCACAGTAATATGAAAATCTTCTACCTCATTCTCTGGTTGCCTTGAACACTATCAGAATTTCCCACTAGGGTAGTTTCAAACTTTTTCGATTGAAGAGCAAAATAAAACTTAGCCCTTATTAGTAGTTTTTGCCACATATTTGTCCACAGTGACATATCTAACACAGCAGATATTTCCAGTTTGAAGTATAGAATTAATTTTTTTCTGAAGATAAAATATATATATATATAATATTAGATGTGGGTTCAATTACGATATAAGTCATAAATATTTGAATTTTTGATAATGTATTTCCACTAAAAATCATTGCTATTCTATATTACCCATTACTCATATATACCTAGTCATCAAAATTATTTACTCATTGATTGTTCTTTATTTTTTAACTTTTAAAACATTAAGCTTGTTTGAAAAGTGTACAAATAAACATATAAACACTATTTTAGGTTGCACAATATTAAGTATTTTTTCTTAAGATTTGGAAATTTCAACTATAAAATATAAAGTTAAATGTAATTTAAAGATAAAACATATTTGAAACTTCAAATTTTTGTTTTTTTTTGTTTTTGGTTTTTTTGAGACAGGGTTTCTCTGTATAGCCCTGGCTGTCCTGGCACTCACTTTGTAGACCAGGCTGGCTTCGAACTCAGAAATCCACCTGCCTCTGCCTCCCGAGTGCTGGGATTAAAGGCGTGCGCCACCATGCCCTGCGAAACTTCAAATTTTAAAACAGAGACCATAGCATAAGCCCCACAAATTTTCAGTAGTTTAGATATTTTTAGCAAGGACATATATGGGTAGACCTATGACAAATTAATTTGTGGGTTGGTTAAGAAAACAAGCAGTGGCTGGTGAGATGGCTCAGCGGGTAAGAGCACCCGACTACTCTTCCGAAGGTGATAAGTTCAAATCCCAGCATCCACATGGTGGCTCACAACCATCCGTAACGAGATCTGGCGCCCTCTTCTGGAATGTCTGAAGACAGCTACAGTGTACTTACATAAATAAAATAAATCTTTAAAAAAAAAAAAAAAAAGAAAAGAAAACAAGCAGTATATTTGGTGCTGGTCAGAGTTGCAATTCAAGACACAATTAAGAAAATTTTAGCATGCTAATGCTTTCTCCAGGATTTTATAGATCTCAAGCAGACATCAAAAGCAAAATCCACAAGGAAGGGCAGAAGTGTTGCATGAGATGTTGTTAAACAGTTTAAGTTGAGGTAATCAAAGAGTCATGGTTGTAAGAAATTTTGTACAAAAATATCTGGACAACTTAAGAAAATTCATGAGACAGTTCCAGGAAAGAAACTGGGGAAAGGACAGAGGTATTCCTGGGAGAGGGCTGGGACAGATGACCCTGGTGGCTATGGATGGGAATGGAATATTCTAGTCTATGGCAACTAGAGCTTCCAGCATGCAAACAATAGCACGTTGCTAGAGTGGTGTTAGTTACCTGTGAACCCTGTTTTCTGGTGTCCTCCTGACCTGCTATATTAAACCTCCTTTATTTTTATTCAGTTTCAGTTGTCCTGTATTACCATGAACTGTGTCTTATAGATTTTTCTTTGGCTTATTTATAAAATAGGCTTTCTGAAATGAAATCATTTACTTCATTTCAGTAAATTAATGTGAGAGTTAATTAGTATGTATTGACTTCAATAATTTTACTTTGAGTAGAGTTCATATACATAAAAATGCTGTCATTTTTATTGAAGTATATTTGAGATAAAAACATGGACTTCTCTAAATGCTAAAAAAAAAAATGTAGAGTCAAAACACAGAGTCAAACCTTTATAGCAAAACTCATTTCTTTTCCTTACTCTAGTATACACCTGAAATATACGTCCAGAGAGTATAATATAAAAAAACACATAAATAGTATGGAGATCATAATTTTTAAAAACATGATTAAAGTAAAGACAAAACATGTGACATACACACATTGCTCCTAAGAAATTTGTCATTAGATGCCTTCATTATGTTTTTGTTACAAGTGCTGTTTACATTGCTTTACCCAGATTAAAGTCTGAAATAGGTAAGAAGAAATTCCAGTAGTGTTGGCCATCCAGAAATCCTGAGGCTTTTAAATCCATATCTTTATAGTTCAAGTCATTGAGAACTAGAGACTTGTGACTGTAGAGGCTAAAGTACTAGAATTATTGCTCTAACATTGTTGATGCTCCTGGACCAGAATCTAGGAGCAAGTGTTATATAGCTCTAATTAATCTTCAGGCATCTGCTGCCTCTGCTCTGAATCCTTGACAGCTCTCTAGAACTGTGCCTGAGATCACTCGCCCCCTTTCTGTTTGTTTGTCTGTATGACTCTTTGCCATCTCTTCTCATCTTCAGTCTTGACTATTTATATCCCTTTCTCTGTTCCCCTCACATTCTTTGATATCCACAGTGCTTTTTCGTTTTCTTTTTCTCCTGGTTCATCTGTAGAACTCTTTGGTTGTCCCCTATTCTAGTGACACAGTGCCTTACACACTTAAGGGTCTTAGAATTTTGTGAGATAAACAAAATGAAAAAACAACAATCAAGTACCAGATCATAGCAAAAAAATAGTACAAATAAATACAAAATACAAAGTCCATCAGACAAGATGGACATGGGTGAGGTGTGTTTGAAAGTCTACATAAACTAAGCTTGTGATTTCTACACAAAGGAAAACATAGCCAAGCTCAGTAGAAGACAGAAAGATTAAAACATAAAATAAAAAGTAACAAGAACTCCTGAATAAAAGGACCAATGCAAGGTAAGAGCTCCTTTGAAATGCTATTCAAACAACTTGAATGGATACTGATACAACAAAGGGGACAGGAGTTCAGCACATTTAGGAAAAAACATTCTTCAAAGTAGTCAAGGCCCTCTACCCTTTATTGTGTCTAGCCTACATTGTTGCAAGGCTTTCTTGGATTAGATATTGCATTCTTTAAGGTATCAATACAATTAATACAATGGCATATTTCTGAATTTCTAAGTTAATCATGGACGCTGAAGTATGTCTTAGAAGACCAGTTAATGGATCTATCTTGTACATAATTGTTATAATGGTCCATAAACCTCATCTTCCTGATTCTCCCTGACTGATAATAACAGTGTCAGCTTATAATCCCCTCAATTCTTTATATATAGCTCATAACAAAGAAAAACAGGAGGCAAAGAAAGATATCATAGAGAACTCTTTGGAGCCATTTCTATAGGAAGCAGACAAACAGCTCATCTTGTGCCTTTCTTCTGTCTGTTTTGGGAAACTGTTTTATCACTGGTGAAATTATCCAGTCTCATAGTGGGGCTGTTTATGTGGGTTGAATGAAAACAGAATTGACATTATAAAATGGACGGAATATTCAATATGAACGAGCATTAGTTTTACAAAAATATATTTTTTTCTGAAAAAGGGGAATGTAACCACTTATATGGTGAAGCTGCTGAAGAGAGCACGTCTATAACTGTGATACACTGGGGAAGAGGGCACAGACTCTGTTGTGTGATTTTGGTTTTGAAAATGAAATTACAGAGAAAATTTAGCCCTGCAGCTCTGCACAATTATAGTAATAGGATCTGGCCTTGGAACAAGGACTAATGCCTTCAAATCTATTAGGGGCTTGTTTACAATTAGATGCAAAAGAAGATGATTTACATANTACTGAACAGAACACACATTAATAGTTTTATAATATTTCAAAATTACCAAATCTCCCTCATCATTTTTGAAACACAAAATTTAGTTTGGGTTTAGATTTTCTACAGATAGAAATAATACTTAAATTATTTATACTTCATGAGTAAGAACAATACAATTTTCTAATCACACAACGACAAAAAGAACTTATTGAGCTACAATGAGCTTAAGAAAAACAATGGGAGGCTTTCAGACTGTTGGGTCTTCAGTGGAGCAGTCAAGCTGTTGTCCAGCTGTGCTGAGTGCAGCTGATCCTCATCTGCTCTGAGTGCCAAGGGTCCTCAACTTATCAACTTCTCTGAGAGCAGCAGATCTCAATGCACCAAAGACCTGGGAGGTGAGAGACTCCCAAGACTCAAAGGGAGGGACCTTAGATGAAATGAGGAGAGGGAATTTATAGAGCCCACCTCCAGCAGGAAGACAGGAATCAAGTGAGGGATGGGGTTGCCATCCCACAGTCACATCTCTGACCCATAATTGTTTCTGTCTGAAAGAATTACAGGGAGGAAAATGGAGAGGAGCCTGGGGAAAAGAAGGTCCAGAAACAGGCTCAGGTAGGATCCAGCTTAAGGGGAAGTCCCAAGGCCAGACACTATTACTGAGGCTATGGAACACTCACAAAAAGGAATCTATCATGACTGCCCTCTAAAAGACCCAATAAGCGGCTGAAAGAGTCAGATGCAGATATTTGCACCAAACAAATAGACAGAAGCAGCTGACACCTGTTGTTGAATTAGAGAAGGCTGAAGGTAGCTGAGGAGAAGGATGATCCTGTAGGAGGACCAGCAGTCTCAATTAATCTGGACCCCCAAGATTTCTCAAACAATGGACCACTGAACAGGCAGCATACACCAGCTGATATAAGGCTCCCAACACACAGACAGTAGAGGACTTCTGGGTCTGTGTTCATTCAACCCTCAAGATACTGGAGGCCCCAGGGATTTTAGAGGTCAGGTGGGGTGGGGGGTGTGGGCATCCACATGGAGAGATGGGGTGGTGTGGGGTAGAGGTGTGGGTTGTGGAGCAGTCAGAGGGTGGAAGAAGGAGGCAGGAAATGGAATATGGAATGGAATATGGTGTCTTAGACAGGGATTCTATTCCTGCACAAACATCATGATCAAGAAGCAAGATGGGAAGGAAAAGATTTATTCAGCTTACATTTCCAGATCATCACCAAATGAAGTCAGCACTGGAACTCAAGCAGGGCAGGAAGCAGGAGCTGATGCAGAAGCCATGGAGGGATGGCTTGCTTCCTCTGGCTTGCTCAGCCTGCTCTCTTATAGAACCCAAGACTACCAGCCCAGGGATGGTCCCACCCACAAGGGGCTCTTGCCTCTTGATCACTAATTGAGAAAATGCCCCACAGCTGGATCTCATGGAGGCATTTCCTCAACTGAAGCTTCTTTTTCTGTGATAACTCCAGCTTGTGTCAAGTTGAAACAAAACTAATCAGTACAGAGTGTAAAAAAATAAATTAAAAATAAATAAAATTTAAAAAATAATAACAATGGGGTTTTCTGTCTTCTCTGAGAACTGATCCTGTGTCACAACTCTCCATATTTAAACACCGCCAGGAGAAAGCTGGTCTCCCAGAAGTGCTAACACACCTGTAAGCACAAGACCACCACTTCTGCTCCAGGGACCTGCCCAGAGCCCTCCAGACACAAGAACAGAGGAGCAGCCTGGGACTGGATCCTTCTAGTATCTGTCTGAGCCCAGAGCTGACCTTATGCCACAACACCTGGAGCTGATCCTGTGCTACAGCTTTGCAGATCAAACACTGCAGGGAGAGAGCTCATCTCTGAGGAGAGTTGACTTACCTGTGAGCACAGGATAGAGAATCCAGAGTCAGAGACAACAAGATCAGCTAACACCAGAGATAACCAGATGGCAAGAGGCAAGGGCAAGAATATAAACGAGAGAAACCAAGGCTACATGGCAGCATCAGAACCCAGTTCTCCCACCAGAGCAATACCCCAACACACCAGAAAAACAGTAATGATTTAAAATCACATCTCGGGGTGTGAACTGGGTGGACGGTCCCATGGTCCCCAAAGGACTCTCCATGCTGCAGGTGCCCTAGCACACCCAGGATCGTAGGATCACTGGTGAGTGGAACACAACATCTGTTCCAAACAAATCTTGACGGGGCCTGTGACAGCAGGAGCAAGGACACAGGAGTCCTGCTTGACCAGCATCTCTGGTTCCTTCTGATAGGTGCTGGTATACCTTGGTTTTGAACACACCAGACAGCCCCAAGGTCCCCATAGGAGACAGCACTTCCAGGAACTATAACACACCCAGGATCTTAGGATTCCAGGATCTTAGGATACCAGGAGCTTGGTCACTCCAGGATCTCAGGGTCTCAGAGGAAGCTTGACTGCCAAAAACTCTAACACACCCAGAATCTCAGGTTCCCAGGATCCAGAAATCACAGGATCACAGAGAAAGCTGGAATCTGAGGAATCCTGAATTAATCAGATATATTGAGGGCAGCAAGCACTTGAGCTAATAGGATGACATAAGAACAGAAGCAAGAGAAACAGAGGTTACTTGGCATCATAAGAACCAAACTTTTCCACCAGAGTAAGTCCTGGATACACCATCACACCAGAAAAGCATGATATGGATCTAAAGTCACTTCTCATGATGATGATGTACTTTAAGAAGAAAATAAATAACTCCCTTAAGGAAATACAGGAGAACATGGGTAAATAGGTAGAAACCCTTAAAGAGGAAACACACACACACACACACACATACACACACACAAAATCCCTTAAAGAGTTACAAGAAAACACTACCAAACAGATGAAAGAATTGAACAAAACCATCCAGGATCTAAAAAATGGGAGTAGAAACAATAAAGAAATCACAAAGGGAGACAACTCAGTCTGCAGTAGAAATCTTAGGAAAGAAGTTAGGAACCATAGATGTGAGCATCAGCAACAGAATACAAGAGATGGAAGAGAGAATCTCAGGTGCAGAAGATTCCATAGAGAACATGGACACAACAATCAAAGAAAATGAGAAATGCAGAAAGATCCTAACTCAAAACATCCAGGAAATCCAGGACACAATGAGAAGATCAAACCTAAGGATAATAGGTATAGAAGAGAATGAACACTTTCAACTTTAGGAGCAAGTAAATATCTTTATAACAAAATTATAGAAGAAAATGTCTCTAACCTAAATAGAGAGAGATGCCCATGAACATACAAGAAGCCTACAGAACTCCAAATAGACTGGACCAGAAAAGCAATTCCTCCCGACACATAATAATCAGAACAACAAACGCACTAAATAAAGACAGAATATTAAAAGCAGTAAGGGGAAAAGGTCAAGTAACATATAAAGGCAGACCTATTAGAATTACACCAGACTTCTCACCAGAAACTAGTAAACCCAGAAGATCCTGGGCAGATGTTATACAGACCCTAAGAGAACACAAATGCCAGCCCATGCTACTATACACAGTAAAACTCTCAATTACCATAGATGGAGAAACCAAAGTATTCTATGACAAAAAACAAATTCACACAATATCTTTCCACAAATACAGCCCTTCAAAGGATAATAAAGGGTAAAGTCCAACACAAGGAGGGAAAAGACACCTAGAAAAACCAAGAAAGTAATCCTTCAACAAACCTAAAAGAAGATAGCTGCAAGAACAGAATCCCAACTCTAACAACAAAAATAACAGGAAGAAACTATTACTTTTCCTTAATATCTCTTAATATCAATGGATGCAATTCCCCAATAAAAAGACATAGACTAACAGACTGGCTATATAAACATGACCCAATATTTTGCTACATACAGGAAAGCTACCTCAGGAACAAAGTCAGACACTACCTCAGGGTAAAAGGCTGGAAAACAATTTTCAAAGCAAACGGTCTGAAGAAACAAGCTGGAGTAGCCATTCTAATATCGAATAAAATTGACTTCCAACCCAAAGTTATCAAAAAAAGACAAGGAGAGGCACTTCATACTCAAGAAAGTTAAAAATCTTCCAAGATGAACTCTCAGTTTTGCATATCTATGCTCCAAATGCAAGGGCATCCACATATACTCCTTCTTTTTAGTGCCTCATGGTACCTCCTCTAAGACTGAACATATAATCAGTCACAAAACAGGCCTCAACAGATACAAGAAGGTTGAAATAATCCCATGTATCCTATCAGATCATCACAGACTAAGGCTGGTCTTCAAGAACAGCAAAAACAATAGAAAGTCCACATACACATGGAAGTTGAACAACACTCTACTGAAAGATAACTTGGCCAAGGAAGAAATAAAGGAAAAAAATTAAAGACTGTATAGAATTTAATGAAAATGAAGGCACAACATACCCACACTTATGGGACATCATGAAAACAGTGCTAATATAAAAACTCACAGCTCCGAGTGCCTCCAAAAAAGAAACTAGAGAGAGCACACACTAGCAGCTTAACAGTACACCTGAAAGCTCTAAAACAAAAAGAAGCAAATATACCCCAGATGAGTTGACAGCAGGGAATAATCAAACTCATGGCTGAAATCAATCAAGTAGAAACCAAATGAAGTATACAAAGAATCAACAAGTCCAGGCCCTGGTTCTTTGAAAAAAAATCAACAATTAAACCTTTAGTCAGACTAACCAGAGGACACAGAAACAGTATCTAAATTAAGAAAATCAGAAATGAAGGGGAGATATAACAACAGAAACTGAAGAAATTCAAATAAATCATCAGATCCTACTACAAAAGCCTATGCTCAACAAAACTGGCAAACTTGGATGAAATAGATGATTTTCTAGACAGATACCAAATACCAAATTTAAATCAGGATCAGGTAAACCATCTAAACAGTCCAATATCCCCTAAAGAAATAGAAGCAGTCACTAAAATTCCCTAAACCAAAAAAAAAGCCTAGGACCAGATGGGTTTAATCTATAATTCTATTAGACCTTCAAAGGAGACCTAATACTAATACCAATACTCTTCAAACTATTCCATAACATAGAAACGGAAGGAACTCTACCCAGTTCATTCTATGAAGCGACAGTGATGTTGATGCCAAAACCACACAAAGATCCAACAAAGAAAGAGAATTCAGACAAAATTCCCTTATGAATATCAATGCAAATATACTAGAGAAAATTTTTGCAAAGGGAATGAATGCAAGAACAAATCAAAAGATCATTCACCACGAGTAGGTAGGCTTCATTCCAGAAATACAGGAATGATTCAATATACAGAAATCCATCAATGTAATCCACTATATAAACAAATTCAAAGAATAAAACCCCACATGATCATTTCATTAGCTAATGAGAAATCATTTGGCAAAATCAACAAGCCTTCATGTTAAAAGACTTGGAAAGATAGGGAATTCAAGTTCCATACTTAAACATAGTAAAAGCAATATACAGCAAAGCAGGAGGCAACATCAAACTAAATGGAGAGAAACTTGAGTCAATTTTACAAAAACCAGGGACTAATCAAGGCTTCCCAGTCCCTCTCTATTTAATACAGTACTTGAAGTTTTAGCTAGAGCAATTAGACAACAAAAGGTGGTCAAAAGGATACAAGCTGGAAAGGAAGAATTAAAATATCACTATTTGCAGATGAAATGATAGTATACTTAAGTGACCCCAAAAATTTCACCAGAGAACTTTTATACCCAATAAACAACCTCAGCAAAGTGGCTGGATATACAGTTAACTCAAACAAATCAGCAGCCTTCCTTTAAACAAAGGATAAACATCCCAGATGGAGGGGTTGTAGAAGGGACTGGAGAAGCTGAGGGAGTTTGTTGCCCTCTGGGGGAGCAACAGTGTCAACTGGCCAGACCCCCTGAAGGTCCCACCAGTGGTGGACTGGACCACCAACCAAAGAGTACACATGGAGGGACCCAAGGCTTTGGCCACATATTTGGCAAAAAATTGCATTGTTGGACATTATTGGGGGGAGTGGCCTTTGAGCCTTAGGAGGTTCCATGCCCCAGTGTAGAGGAATCCCAGGATGGGAAGACAGGAGTATGTGGGTGAGTGGAAGAGCACCCATATAGAGGCAGGGTAGGGGGGACAAAATAGGGGATTTCCAAAAAGAAACCTAGAATGGGGATAATATTTGAAATGTAAATAAAGAAAAATAACCAATAAAAGAATAAAAGGAATAACAATGGAAATATAATTTAAGTGCGAGAATTTATTCTTTTAACCTTTTTAAAATTCAGATTGGTTATGTAATAGCAGATAAATCTTCTGTTTTCATTACACACACTCATATATAATATATCATGACAAAATACAAGAGAAATCAAGGGATAATCTATTGCATAGTTCACAAATTCTACTAAGAAAAATTCTGTTAAAAGCATGCTTGATTGAATCAAACACTGAACAACTATAGATAAGAAATATTTTTCATATGGAAAATTGTTAATATTGTTAAATAATTGAAGATTCTAACTAAGTACCACTCTCTACATGTATTAAAATAGATCATTTTCTCTCATACTCTAATTATACACACATTTCAAGAATATATTTATATAAAACTAAATTTATCCACATGATTTTCTGACAGAAAAGTAGAAATTAATGACTTCTTGTAGAATGCTCATTTTTATAAGAATGCTACAAATGAAGGAATTTAAACCAAATTTGAAGAAGATATGTGTTTGTGAGTTTGTGTGCGCATGTTTGCATGATTGTATATGTATGTGCCTATCTGTATGCATTCTTCTTTAGCAGATGGAGAGTATTACAAAAATCTGAAAGAGCCAAGATGAATCCAACAGCATACCACAAGGTGCCCAACCCCAGTGGATACACCACCACTCCTTCATAGGATGTTCAGGGAGCACAGTGGAAGAAGGGTCAGAAAAATTGCAATAACTAGAAGGCCAGGGCATCTGCTTTAATATAGTGCCTTCTCTAAGATAGAGAAGCTATACTTCATAGTATGGTTACCCAAACAAGACCTACACAATGAAAATACCAGTTGATATTTCAACACTGATGGAAGAGATCTTACAATTCTCTACACTTAGATGAAAAGCTGAAAAAAAATAATTACTGCTGAGAGAGAAGAGAAAGAGAGAGGGGGACGCGCCGCCGCCGCGCCATCTTTCCTCTGAGCCCAGCGGACACAGCTAGGGACACCCCAGGACTTTAAGATCGCATTGGGGTTACGCGTGAGTGCAGAGGTGGTTTTGGGAGCAGCGGGTCAGCAGTTCCTCCCAGGGGCAGGAACTGAGAACTCCGCCCCACCGGAGGCTGGGCCTCTCCCAGCCAGAACACCCGCGCC
>LR753283.1:0-12204 GCA_902729485.2 Mus minutoides
CTTGTTTGTGCCTTCCCAGGTACTCACTCTCCCCTCTCCCTGTCCTTTTCCATTGCCCCCACGCTCTCCCTGGCAGCTTAAAACCCTTCACCTGCTGCATGCTTCAGTCTCTATGCTGTGTCTTCTTTGGGTAAATTTCTTTGAACCCCTAAAGATTTACCTTAGCTATTGATGGCTGCAACTATAAAAGCCTCATCTTTACGGTGCCTCCGCCACCCTTTTCCTGGTTATTTTGTAACTTAGACTTGTGGTGGTGCAGGGCTCAGGGCTCATTGCACTGTTTGCCTCTGGCTCTTTGCCCTCAGGTGGTTTTAGTTCTCTAGGGAGTGTCCATTGTTTGGTTTATTCTCCTTGACCTTTTGAACCATTCTCGCAAGTGAAGCTCAGCAGAGCAGCCACCTTATTGTAAGTGCAGCTAATGCTTGTTGAACAAATCAGTTGTGGTCCAAATAAAGCAATGAGGTTCATTAAAAGGAACCCAGGAACCATGCCATTGTCATTGGACTTCAAGCTCAGATCTCTGGCTAAAGTAAATAAATCCTTTCAAAGATTGCAGATAAATATAGACTTTAACATTTTCTTTTGTTAAGTTCTGAGAATGACATTATATATCATCCTTTTCCGGAACTCAAGTCTTGTATTTTCTGGACAGATGAGTTTAATACACATTTCAAGAAATACTTTTTTTTTTTTTACATGTATGTGAGCCCATGTGTGTGCCTGTGCACCTTGTTCCTACAGAGGCCAGACTTTAGTCCTCTGGAGCTAGAGTCCCAGATGTTTGTAAGCAGCCATGTGGGTGCTGGGGACCAAATCTCAGCCATTAGAAAGAACAGCCAGTGCTCTTCTAAGCAATCTCCCCATGTGAATCATTTTGAACAGTCTGTTATTTACAGTTACTTACAATGGGGATTTAAGCTGTGGTGTTCGGTTAAAATATACTAGAGAGGAATAATAAATGACATGAACAGAAACCTACATGAGCATATGCCTGGTCAAGATAATGAAATATTGAGATAATTGGGTGGAACCATTATCAAATGAACTCAGAAGAAAATAATCTGGGAGGAAAAGAAGATAGTGGAAGAGAACAAAGAGACAGAAATTTGAGTTTATATTCTAAAGAGAGTCACAGAGAAATGTACATATCAGTGGGAGGTCCAATAACTGTGAAGCAACATGAAGTAAAAAACTGACTCAATGCATGGTTTTTATTTATTTATTTATTTATTTATTTATTTACTTTGTTTTTTGAGACAGGGTTTCTCTGTCTAGCCTCGGCTGTCCTGGAACTCTGTGAACCAGGCTGGCCTTGAACTCAGAAATCTGCCTGCCTCTGTCTCCCAAGTGCTGGTATTAAAGGCATGTGCCACCATGCCTGGATAGCATGGTTTTTATTAAGAGAACAGTTAAGGCTCCACTGATAAATCTAGCACATCATTATTTATTTAAAAAGTGAAGAATAGTGAAAACTAAGACACAGACACAATCATTTTCAACTAGGATAAGTAGAACTAGTTGCCATAGTACTGGTGTATGGTACCTCATCAAAGGCTGATGCCGGAGAATTACTGGAGCCCATGAATTTGGAGCCAGTGGGTAACATAGCAAGATCCTATCTCAGCACACACACACACACACACACACACACACACACACACACACACACACGCAGAGAGAGAGAGGATTGTGGGCACCAAAGGGGATAGGAACTCCACAGTAAGACCATCAGAGTCAACTAACCTGGACTCTTGAGGCTGTCTGAGAATGAATCAACAATGAATGAACATACACATGGCCTCCCTGCACCTACGTGGCCAATGTGCTGCTTGGTTTTCATGTAGGTCTCAACAACTGAAACAGGGACTGCCCCCAAAGCTGTTGCCTGTAAGTGGAATATGTTCTCTAGCCGGACGGCCTTGACTGACCTAAGAGGAAGAGGATGTTCATAGCCTCTCAGACACTTGATATGCCAGGTTGGGGGGATACCCAGGGGGACCCTCACCTGCTCAAAGGAGAAGGGGAAAGGGAATGGGGGGAAGGATTGTGGTAGGGGGTGACCATGATGTAAAGTGAGTAAGTAAATATAAATAAATAAAAAAGGTTTTTAAAAGAATGAAAAAAGATTATGCAAATGACCCCCAAAGAATTAAGAAATACATTTACATCTGTAAAGAAATTATATAAATTACATGCAAGTGTCCCTTTACTGCTTATCAATATGACAGTACTGAGTGATGACCTGGGAGTGATAAATGATCGTCGGCAAGCAAAAGCATACATAACCACTGAGCCATCTCTCCAGGCAGATTTTATTTTATTTTATTCGTTGACACACTCATAAACATATTTACTGAGCCTGGGGTATTTTAGCTCTCCACTTCCCTCTCTCATCCGCTCCTTCTCCAATTCTCCTTATTTCATATACACCTACTAGAGACACTTCCCAAGAGTGGACTCTGTATTTGTCCTTTGTTAATTAGCTTATTTAGCTTAGCACAATGACCTCGAGGTTCAGCCATAAGATAACATGTGGTAAGATTTCTTTCTTTCTTAAAACATGAAAAAATCAAAACAAAATAAAAAGCCCCATGTACAATAGTCTAATACGTAGTATGTATATATGAACGTATATATGTATGTATGCATGCATATATATGCCCATTTTCTTTATTTATCTTGAGATTTCTCCCGTTTTATTCATCCAGTTATTTTCCTCTTTTGGCTACTATAAATAATGGTGAAACAAACATGAAGTATCCCTTTAGGAGTCTGATTTAGAAGAATTTAAATAGATACTGGGAAAGATTATTGGGGTATGTCATTCTGTGTCTTTCTAGAGGACCCGCTGTAGGATTTTCCTTAATGACATCACCGTTTTACATTCCTAACAGCTAACATTAATGTATGAACACCTTACCAACACTTGTCAATTCCTGTCATCCTGATGGATGGTGTGTATCCTACAACAGTAATACATTTGTAGAGGGATACAACCTATTAAAATGGAATCACAACACACAGATGTAACTAGTGAGGAGTGGGGCAGTAACAAGATTTTCCAAAAAAAGTCAGGCCCAGATTGCTTCACTGAAGAATTCTAGCAAACACATAGCAGGGAATTAAACAATCATCTCCAAACTCTGTCAAATAATGGGAAGAGAGAGGAATACCTCCACACTCGCTGTCATCAGCACCCCTTTGATAGCAACACGAGATTATGATCCAAAAATCCTGCTGGTTGTTGAAGCCAAAGTGACCACTGAAATGCTAGCAGGCAGGCAGGCAGGCAGGCAGGCAGGCAGGCAGGCAGGCCAGCCGGCAGGCAGGCAGGCAGGCAGGCAGGCAAGCCAGCCGGTAGGCAGGCCGGTCGGCAGGCAGGACTCATCAGCACACCAAGAGAGCATGACAGTGCAACCTGGTGGGAGCTCAACCAAGAGTGATGGGTATGGGTATGAAAATCATTATAAAACATTGCATCAACAACATTAAAAATAACAACAGCCTAAAAAAACTGAAAGCACACACACACACACACACACACACACACACACACACACACACATTTAGAAAAACTTTTAAAAAATTCAAAGACTTCCCCTCTCTTGTTCCTCTAGAAGTATTAGGTTCTATACTTGGCTCTTTAGTCCATTGACCTAATTTTTATATGATGTAAATTAAGGTTAGAACTTTATCTCTTTATATGTGATAATTCAGCTTTACCAACATCACTATGCACCCTTGGCACTTGCCGAAAGCCATCTGCCCAAGGGTAAAGATTTCTGGAATCTCTGCCCTATACAGTTGATCCATAACTTATGTCCTTACAACCTCTCTTCAGCATGACCCCTGATATTTCTCAGGCTCTTGCTATGTTGCCCAAGATTCAAAATAGCTGGGATTACAGGTATACACAAACACACACACACACACACACACACACACACACACGTGCACACACACACATGCCTATGTACACACGTATGCAATAGTGTATCTTTTTACAATTTTTATTAGATATTTTCTTCATATACATTTCAAATGCTACCCCAAAAGTTCCCTTACATTCCCCGCATCCTGCTCCCCAACCCACCCACTCCCGCTTCTTGGCCCTGGTGTTCCCTATACTGGGACATATAAAATTTGCAAGACCAAGGGACCTCTCTTCCCAATGATGGCTGACTAGGCCATCTTCTGCTACAAATGCAGCTAGAGACAGAGCTCTGCGGGTACTGGTTAGTTCATATTGTTGTTCCTCCTATAGGGTTGCAGACCCCTTCAGCTCCTTGGGTACTTTCTCTAGCTCCTCCATTGGGGGCCCTGTGTTCCATCCAATAGGTGACTGTGAGCATCCACTTCTGTATTTTCCAGGCACTGGCATAGCATCACAAGAGACAGCTATATCAGGGTCCTGTCAGCAAAATCTTGTTGGCATATGCAATAGTGTCTGCATTTGGTGGCTGATTATGGGATAGATCCCCGGGTGGGGCAGTCTTTGGATGGTCCATCCTTCAGTCTCAGCTCCAAACTTTGTCTCTGTAACTCTTTCCATGGGTATTTTGTTCCCTATTCTAAGGAGGAATGAAGTATCTATACTTTGGTCTTCCTTCTTGATTTCCATATGTTTTGCAAATTGTATCTTGGGTATTCTAAGTTTCTGGGCTAATATCCACTTATCAGTGAGTGCGTATCATGTGAGTTCTTTTGTGATTGGGTTACCTCACTCAGGATGATATTCTCCAGATCCATCCATTTGCCTAAAAATTTCATAAATTCATTGTTTTTAATAGCTGAGTTTTTATTCTTATGGAATACATTGAAATCTGAATATGTGAGGTATGGTTTTTCTGTCCAAGATTATTTTGACCCTTGGAGTCATATGAACTTGGGAGGATTTTCTTCTTTCCCATTTCTCTTTCTTTTCCCTATCTTCAGTCTCTAGCACTATGGTCGATGTTCATGGTGAAAGCATACATCTTCACTTTCCTTCTCATCTTCTAGGAAATTTCTACAGTTCTGGGTCAAGACTATTAGTTATAGGCTTATACATATGGCTTCGATATTGAAGTAGCTCATTTCTTGTTTCTAGATATTCTGCATGTATTAGTTACTTTTTTACTGTTATAATAAAGCATCACTAGATAAAGCACTAAAGAAATTTATAGGAAAAGGAACATATTTGGAACTTAGAGTTTCCAAGGGCTAGAGTCTATAACCTTTGTGAGAATGAGCATAGTCAAAGGCAGGCAGACATGGATGGAGTAGTAAATAAAAGCTTACATCTTGAGGCCCATCATCAGGCAGAGAGGGTTAATTAGGAATAATCTGCACTTCTGAAACTTCAACCCTAACCCTCAGTGACAAACCTTCTCCCACAAGGCCACACCCCCTAATTCTTCCACAAAAGTTCTACCACCAAATGTGAATCGAGTATTCAAATAGTTGACACTGTAGGGGCCATTCTCATTCAGACCACCACATTGTTTTTTATTGTGAAAGGATGTGGCACTTCATAATGTTGTAATAAGATTTAATACCAATCCGAGGTTTCTACCCCACCTTTAATCATTTATTTGCAGGATAAAATACACATATAACCTTTATATTTACAATAAGCCTTAATCAGCACAAAAGCTGTACAGATATCTATACTCTATGCTATTAAGATTTTTTTCCCATCCAATAATCCATTATATAATTTGCTATGTTTCATCTGGGCGGCTCTTAACTCCCGTGGACTCACCTAACTCATAGTAGCTTTTTCCTCTTTCCATCTCCCCCTCATGTTTCTCCTCCAACCCAAAGCCCAAGAACCCTAAACTCCACCTATGTGTCTTCTGCTAAGCTATTGTTTATTGACATCTTATTCACCAATCAGAAATAACTTGAGGGCAAGGTATCATAGGGTCACTTGATGAGAGAGTCTATGAGTAGACTCTCTCATCTCTGGGGTATCTAATTCTTGGTGCACTTAGCATTACAATATGTAGCAATAGACTAAATCTTAATATCATAATGTGATTTTTTCTGCACTTATTGAGATAATAACAAAGTTTTTTTGTTTATTTGTTAATGTGGAGCTGTAAAGCTCTAAAGCTCCACATTATCTAAATGGACTGGTTTCCATAGATTTGAATCATCCCTTCATTTTTGGTTTAAGAATCTTCCCAGCCAACAATTTTTAAAAGATTAAAAAGATACCAATTACTTTCCCCCACCGTGACAGAATTAAACTGGAAATGAAAAATAAAAACAGGGAAATCCAAGTTTTGAAAAGAATGTGTTTTTCTACCAAAAACCTTTTTTTTTTTTTTTCTAATTAAAAGTTAGGTATATACCTGTGTCAATGTATGGGTGTGTGTATTTGAGTGCAGGGCCCCACACATTTCAAAAGAGAAGTTAACTGGTACTCTGGAGTTGGAAATAGAGGAAGTTGTGCATATGTGTGTATGTGTGGGTATAAAGTCATGTTATGTGACATGACATAGTTTATTTTGAGGATTTCTAGTCAGCTGTCACTCAGTGGAGTGACTTCTAGTCCTCTGATGGCTTTTTGGCCTCTATAGCATTTTCTTTACATCTGTATCTATATCTAATCTATATCTCTCTCTATCTAAATCTTCTCTCTCTCAATATATACCTCAAATATTTTAATATATATCTCAATATATATCTCAATACATATATCTCAATATATATCAATACAATATCTCAATATATATCAATATATGTATCTCAATCTCTCTCTGTCTGTCTGTCTCTTCATTCACTTTCCCTATGCTTGATGAATCCATGACGGAAAGCAATGTAGGCAAGTTTCTGATACTAATGTGGTGCTCTCTTTCTTTTTAATCTATCACTCTTTTCTTTGTATGCTTAGGAGTTTTATTGTCAAGTGCATATATGTTATAATTATTGTGATTTAATAGTGTACTATTCTTGCTATTTTTATGCTTGATACAAATTTTGTTGGATATATGACCACCTCTACATCCTCTGCATTCTTTTGGTTTTTATCTGCACAGAGAACTTTTCCTTATCCTTCTTTTCAATCAGAATTTTGTCTTTAGATATCTTCCATATCTGATGTCTGTCCTTAGATGTCACTCCTATCTCATGTCTATCTTCTATCATCTATACATAATCTATATCATCTATTATCTTGTAGCTATCTATGTAGCTATCATCTATCATCTATGTAGCAATCTATGTGTCTATCATCTATTTATCTGTCATTCTATCTATATAATTATCTATTATCTATCTGTCTATCTATCTATCTATCTATCTATCTATCTATCTATCATCTATCTATCATCTATGTATCTATGTATCTAGGCATCTATCTGTCTATCTATCTATTATCTATCTATCTATCTATCTATCTATCTATCTATCTATCTATCATCTATCTTTAGCTCTATTGTGTTGAGGACACAGAGGTCCTTGTACTTACAGGAAGTACTAAGAGAACTGGCTATATAAATCATGCAGGAATCTCTCCTCACCAGAGGAAAACAATTTCAAATACCTGCATTTCATTGAGAAAGCAAAAGACCGATTTAGTTAATGACATATCTGTAGAAGCATAACAGATTTTACCCACCTTTTCTTATAGACCTCACCAAAATTGCTCAAAATAATTATTACAGACTCTTATCTCCCTAGACTGTTACCCATCTTTGGAGAGATGTCACACCACACTAGATTCTTGGTCTTTTAGTTGTAGAACGTATGCTTATGTCACATGTACTTTGTAAAATTGTTTCTATGTAGTCACATAGTAAGCCTTATTGAGCACCTGGAGTTGGACCGATTGGACTAATTGCTGCTTAGAAATCTTTTCTCGAATTGTATTGTGTTTCAGTTATGCTCACAATGAACCACTTGGCATTAGAGTCTCCTAAGTCTGATCCAGGTTAACAAGGTCAATGTGTACTGGGTTTTCATTCTTATTTTCAAAAAGTTTGCTTCTCTGCTTGGATACCTAGACGAAATCCCTCATATTTCTATATCTTTCAGTCATGAATCTTAATATCTCAAACATGAAGTTTGAGCTGACAAACATGTTTTAGAAAACATGTCAACCTTCTTAGTGATTATTATCAGATATCTATAAAATAAATTCTATATTAACATGAAAAGGTTATTATGTCATTACTTAGTAGATATAGTTATATTGTGAGTCGCAGCTGATTTTTATTTTTTAAATTATCATGCTATTATTTTATGCATTATTTTATTATTATTTTATTAAATATTCATGCATGAGTGATTTTGCCTTCATGTCTGTGCACCATATGTGTGCTTGATGCCAGAAGAGGCCAGAAGAGGAAATCAGACCCTTGGGATGGGAGTTACAGTCAGTGTGATCACGATGTGGGTAATGGAAACAGAACCTTACTCCTCTGGAACAGTTGACAGCATTTTAAACCATTGAGTGACCTCTCCAGCCCCAGTTAAATTTAAATTTTATCTTTTAAACCAAATAGCATGTTTTGCTGCGCTAACTTTCTTTATGTTAAAGTACATACTGACAGGAAATACTCCCTGTTGCAACTTTGCCAATCTTTCTGTGTTTTTTTTTCTACTTATGTTCTTTCTGCCTTTTTCTATGTCCAGTGCTTTTTAAAGTGGCATGTTTTTCTTTCTTTCTTTTTTCCCTTTGTTTATATCACATATGTTCTTAGGGATCAGCATAGCAACTTTTTTAAAAAATGGATTTTAATAATTGGATAATAAATAATAATAAAATGGATAATAAACTCAACTGTGTGTAAAATTTGTTATTGTTGATAAAAATCATCCATTTTGCACTGAGAAATTTACAACTAAGGATTAAATAAGAAAACCATATGCCAGACTGATTTGTGATTGATGTATTTGGATTTAATAATACAAGTTTCTACATAGCTGCATTTGACCGTATTATAGATTTGTATGTCCACATATAGTTTCATGTCTGTGGTCCTCTTATTTCCATCCACTTGACTCCATATTCTCACCATTCTCTCTACTGTGCAAGTTCTGTAATAAGCACCCATGTGTTTTATTCATCTGAGAAAAATACTGATTTCTCTTTTATGTTTGAAGGACAGTTTTGTGACTATAGTAATCAGCAGGTTTTCTTTCTTTTATTATTAGATATTTTCTTTATTTATATTTCAAATATTATCCCCTTTTCTAGTTTTCCCTCAGAAAATCCTCTACCCCCTCCCTCTCCCGGCTCCCCAACCCACCCATTCCCATTCCTGGTCCTGGCATTCCCCTATACTGGGTCATAGAACCTTCTACTCTACTTGCTTTTAAGTTGCATGTTCTTTTGAGAAATGGGCAGACCATACAACTTAAACAATAGCAACTGGTTTTATCCATCTCTGGAGCCCTAAGTCTCAAATCAAAATCCCAACAGAGACAAGGTCAGGTTATGGCTCCCTTTTTGGATGTTCAGGTGGACTTCCTCTTATAGCATCCTCACATGACAGAGCAAGGGTATCATGCACTGTGTTTTCTCTTATCATAAGGCCATTCACCCCAACGTGAAAGTTCAACTCTCAAAAAACAACAACCCTCAATAGCCCCAATACTACGTGTGGTTATGGTTTCAACACAGAGGTTTGGGGACACACAAACTCACCTTCCATAATGTGGTCACATTTTAACATTAGAACCAAAAGAGTTTGCTTATTGATGTGAGCTAGTAAAAAAGATGAATAAAAAACAAAACAAAAGATGAATCAACAGGTTTTGTTAGAATAAATCACTCAATATATTGATAACCTTTTCATCTGTGATAGTTTGAATGAGAATGTCCTCTATAATCTCACATACTCACCAGCTGTTGGAACTGGGAAGGATAAGGATTTGTGGCCTTGTTGGAGCAGGTGTGTTATTGGGAATGAGCTTTGAGGTTTCAGAAAGCCTATGACATTCCCAAGTTCCCTCCCTTCTTCCCTCCCTTCTTCCCTCCCTCCCCCTCTCCCTCTCTCCCTCTTCTCTCTCTCTCTCTCTCTCTCTCTCTCTTTCTTTCATTCAATTTTTAAACTTCCTGGTTCTATCAACATATACACTCTCAGGTACAGCTCGAGCACCATACCTGCCTGACCATAATGGTGATGGACAAACCCTCTAAAACTATGAGCAAGGCCCCAATTAAATCTTTTTGCTTATAAGATGCCTTGGTCATGGTGTCTCCTCATGGCAATAAAAAAAGTACCTATGATGAAAAGTTAGATCAAATGTCAGTCATTTGTATTGTGTATGGGACCTCCATTAACTTCTCAGATTCCACCTTTCAACTGGGTTTTCAAAAACACTGCCTTTACAAACATCCAGCCAATCCCTAGAGTTGGCTGCTGCTGAAACAAAAATGAGGCTCAAGTGATGGCCAACAGATTATCCACTTAGCAATACGTTTATAATCTATTTGTGTTAACTTTACTGCGGTAATGATTACCAAGTTAGAGAGTTACATCATATCGATGAACCTATAACATTAAGAGATAAGGCAATCAACTCCTACAGGGAAAGACTGATGCTGTATTTAATTAAAAACAATAACAACAACCCAACAAATAGTATCTTGTAGAAAAACAATTGAATTCTATAAACAGTATATACTTCATTGGTTAACGTTCCCTCCCCATTCCTTTCTGCTTTTTCTTAGTTATTTTTGGCAGCCCTCTCATTCAGCTACGTATGCAAAGCACTAGGTGGAGTCATTATGAAAAGTTCCATCACTCAAATAGAAAGAAGATTTGACATACCATCTTCCATTGCCGGTTTGATTGATGGAGGCTTTGAAATTGGTAATGTTTATTTCTATTTAACTACCAGACTTACAGAGGGAAAATAGAGCCCAGTTATACACTGTACCCATGTTTCTCAACCAGAGATAACTTTGTCCTTTCTGAAAAGTACAGCAATATCATTTTTATTGTCATGTCTTGTGAAACAGTACTGCTGATGCCTAGGAGATAAAGTCAGTGATATTACTATATATGTTACAAAGTGATCTCCAACTATTTTGAAAAGTGGGTTTTAAAAGATTGATATTACATCTACCTGTTGCTTTCAAACTAACTCTTGGGAGACTCATCCTTCCCTCTCTCAAGACCAGAGGTGAAGAAGTTGAGGAGCTATGGTGCCTTTAATTTAGAATAAAGAAGAGATTTGGGATGACCTGTGTTGGATCATTGCTCTTTAACTCCCTGGCGATTGCTCTACAACACTGTAGATGTTATTCAGTTGCCTTCACTTTGGTTTTCATATCTTCTTCGATGGCACCCGAGCTCCATGCGATTACACAAAGGGATTCTCCTCTAACCTCATGAAGCAGAAGGTTGCTGCATCTGCTCCTTCTTCTTCTTCTTCTTCACTTTTTCCGCTTTAATTATTTGGAGACCCTTACACCTATATCTATCATATGGATTTCTAACAGTTCCTACAAATTTGAGGGCCATTTTCCTCAAAACTTGACTTAGGGTATATTTAAGCCAGTATTTTTATAAATAATTACATAAAGGTTTACTCATCTGTTTTTCCTCATGAATCCTAAAACTTTTTTTGATGCAAAGGATATTTAGCATCTTGTGTATATATATATATATATATATATATATATATATATATATATATATATATGTGTGTGTGTGTGTGTGTGTGTGTGTGTGTGTGTGTGTGTGTGTGTGTGTGTATTTCAGTATTCCACTTCCCTGTTTCAAAACAAACAAACAACAAACTGAATTTGCGTGTGTCTAGGTTGTCAGGATGCCTTCAGGGGCTGAAAGGGGGCATTGAATAGCCTGGAGCTACAGTTACAGGCTACCAAATATGATTACAGGAACCCAAACAGAGGTCCTGTATAAGAACAGTAAGTGCTCTTAGGCACTCAGATATCTCTCCAACCCCATCTTTCCTTTTCCCAGAAAAGCAACTATAATTTCACAGTTATAATAATATCAATTTTCAGTGTGCTTTATAGCATGTTTCTTTGCCTACATGATTCTTGAGTCTATGATCTCAAATTTTATCTTTATTTTTTCTTTCGTATACCTCCAACAATTATTTATTTATAAGTAAGAAGTGAACTAGGCCTTGCTTGTTGGAAAAGTATTTCTAGAAGCTTATGGCTTGAGGATTTAAAAGCTTGAGGCTTGTATCTCTGAGCCCTGATAACTAAAGTCTCATTGCTGAAAATCTCCT
>LR752775.1:0-21008 GCA_902729485.2 Mus minutoides
GGACATTATCACATGATATTATAAGAACAGTGACCAAGAAGGAATTTCTAATAGTCTCATTAGAATTATTCCCTAAACTTAGTGATACTTTAGGAAAAGTAAATTTGAACATTTGTGTAAATTTATTAATGACTGGTACATTTGTGCACATAGTTTAATGTGTGTGTGTGTGTGTGTGTGTGTGTGTGTGTGTGTGTGTTTGTGTGTGTGTGTGTGTGTGTGTGTGTGTGTGTGTGTGTGTGTTTGGGGGTGGGGGGTGTAGAAGCCAGTATCTGCTGATTAGAAATGATGTAAAGATGTCAAAAATTATGGAAAAACACACAGACTACCCCATGCAGGTACCTCTATGTACTTTTATCACCCCATCTTACCTACTGCCCAGTTATAACCATCTCTGAGAACAATTTATGATACAAAATCTTTTCTGCCTCAATTGCACTTTATTCTTGGTAGAAATAGATTTTTGCCTACTTACTGTGGGTAAAACAACAATTCAATGATGTATTTAATGAAAATAGTCTCACAGACAAAATGTAGAAAGCGAACTGCTTTTTGAATCAGAATAGAAAAAATAAAAGCCTGTGAAACATTAGATAATTAATTTTATGAGTCACCCTTTATTGAATTTCTATTGTACTTTGGTCCTCTGTTACTTTGCTAATACCCTAAATTGTATGTGGATTATATACAATGTTGTCCCTAATGATCTTTTCATCAATAAATTTTACATACAAAGCCACACACCTACCCTCCCCCACATACAGACATTGAATACATATGTTCCAATATAGGATGGAGTGTGTACTAGAAAATAACATCATTACTAGCTTTGATATAAAATCTCTTTGTTATAAGGAGATCCAGATGTTTTCTATGTAAAAAGCTGAATCTCCTGAGTCGTTTGAGAACTTGTTTATAATTATGATTATAGATCTTAACTGAGAATACTGTTAAAGCTTACACATTATGTATTTTTTTGCTTAGTATTAACACATATTTAAAAAGTGACAAAACATCAAGGGAATTTTCTTAGAACAAAGGTACGTGAAGCAGATTCAATTGACAAGCTGCTATAATGCCCCAGGTGGACATTATTTTATTTGTAAACACAAGTAATACAATTATACTGGACTGCTGTGTTTTAGCAACACACAAAAGTCTAT
Organism: Mus minutoides; assembly: GCA_902729485.2. Lineage (NCBI taxonomy): Eukaryota > Metazoa > Chordata > Mammalia > Rodentia > Muridae > Mus > Mus minutoides. The sequence continues at coordinate 1,164 of LR752775.1, forward strand.
CTGGAAACAACCCAGATGTCCCTCAACTGAAAGTGTATTAAAAAATGTAGTTCATTTACACAATGGAATATGAATACTATTCACCTATTGAAAATGAGGACACAATGAATTTTACAGACAAATGGATGGGACTCGAAAATATCACCCTCAGGTAATCCAGACACAAAATGACATGGATGGTAAGTACTCACTGATAAATGGACATTAGCCAAAAATTACAGAACACCTAGGATACAATCCAAAAACTGTGAGAAGTGTAACATGCAGAAAGGCCCAAGAAGAGATGCTTCAATCCTAGTTAGAAGAGTGAAGAAAATAATCACTGTAGGTAGAGGAATGGGGGGACCTGGGTGGGGGAGGGGAAGTGGAGAGGAAAAGAGCAGGTATGGGAGAGGCAGGAGAGAAATCCAAAGGGCCAGGAGACTGAATACAGCCTTGCCTGGTTAGCCAAAATGCCCAACAATTGGCAGAGCAAACATCAAGAGTCTACCTCCAGTAGTAGACAGGGTCTCAAGTAGAGGGACCAGGTTACTAATCCATAGTCAAAATGCCTAACCCAGAACTGTTCCTGCATAAAGGAACTACAGGGGCAAGAAAAAAAAAATGCAATAGAGACTGAAGATAGGGGCTGAGTGTGACTGTCCTCTGGGAGCTCTGCCAGCAGCTGAGTGAGACAGTTGTAGATACTTACACTCAACCACTGGACTGAAGTCAGGAATCCTCTATTTACACACATTTCAAAGACCTGTGCATGTGGGGTATCTGAGTTGATAGGAAGAGTTCAATGATTCTTCACTGTGACCTTCAGTGAGTAGGATGGCATATTTCCTACTAAAAATAAGTCCCAAAGTGTCAACAGTGCTTATAGTGAGAGTCCCTGCTTTATCATATGTAGTTGAGTAGAGAATGTGGCCATCCTTAATACAAACGTTTCTTAGCTCCATTTTTAACTCAGAGAAAGAGGAATGACAGGAGAGAAGCTAGAAGAATTCACTTTATTTGGTAACTAAGTAGATGTGGAGAATGCGCAGGAGGAATACAGATCCAGGTGACAACCGGGTAGGTAATTTGGGCCTCTGAGTTGAAGCATTTCACTTTTTCTGACAGGACCAAACACAGCAGAAGGCAGAAGAAATTCTAATCCAGTCCTAAACAAAATCTACAGACTTATTGCAGCGGTTCTCAACCTCCCCGAGGAAGTGACACAAGAGCTCCCCATCCTGGGTTGCTCCCTAACCCTACATTTATTTTTGTTGCTACTGCATGACTGTAATTTCGCTATGCTTGTAAACCATAATGTTAATGTCTGATGTGCAGCATGGTGTTAGGCGACCTCTGCGAAAGAGTGCTAAAAACTGAAATGTGACTGAAAACTTAAAAATATAAATGGCACTCAGCACAATGATAATGCCCTTTGCTGTCGCTTTCACCCTTCCTACTTGCCAGCTGACCACTTTATAAAAATTTTGTGTGTATCTGCAAACTGTATAAGCTATTGTGCTTGTTGGTAATCTGTCTGGACTCCACCCCTACACCTTACCTGTCAACAGCCAGATATGCTCTTCCCTCCAGTTAGTTACCTGGCAACAGCCAGGCAGGCCTGGGCCACAATCAAAGGGGCTGCTTGCCCCCTCCTCTCTCCCTTCCTCTCTTGTTCTCTTACTCTCTTGCCTCTTTCCCCCTTGCTCCCCCTCTCTCTGCCTTCCCTTCTCCCCCTCTCTCCATGTGGTCATTGCCAGCCTCTACTTCTCTACTCTCTCCCTCTCTCTGCTTCTACTACCTACCCACTTAGCTCCCCTCCCCATGCCCCAATATACTGTATTCTAAACTACATTGTTGTATGGCTGGTTCCTCAGGGAAAGGGAAACCTTGGCATGGGCTCACTGAGGCATGCCCTGCCCCAACACCTCACCACATCCCCATAGAACCTATCTCCTTATATTTCTTTATCTTTTTATAATCACAACAGCACTCCTTTTGGAAATGCCCCCCCCCAGGCATGTATATTTGAATACCTAATCCTTTCATGGTGGTGTTGTTAAAGGAGGTTTGAAGCCTTTACTATATGGAACATTACTAAAGGAAGCATGTCACTAGTCACTGCGGGCTTGGTTTGAGGGTTTATAACTTCATCTACTTCCTGTTTTATTTTGTTGTTTGTTTGTTTGTTTTTCTGTTTCTACCTATACAGTAAAGGTTGCAGCTTCTCAAAGCCCTGCAACAGCGACCTGCTGCCATGGTCAAGGACCCCATTTAGACTCTCTCTTGAGCCAAAAGGCAAAATCAACTTCCTATTTCAAAAAGAGAATTTGTCATTGGTGTGTTTGTTTGTTCTCTTTCATTAAAAAGTTAGTAAAACAGACATCATAGCTAGAATCCTTCATTTTTCTTAAAGTTTTAGGACTCAGCTATACAAAAATGACTGTTTTCAAACCCCAAATCCCACGTTAGAAAACGCTTCAAGAGTGACACTGATGTGGTCCTTACTATGAAACTGAACATCACACATGGTGAAAGTCATGGCTTTCTAGGTCATTAGACTCATGCCTTTATCTAGTTATCTCTACAGGGAGGTAGCAATAAAAGCAAGTTCACTGTTGTAAATTTAAAATTCAAAACTAGCCTTAAAGCTCCACTTGTATAAAATTGTTTGATGTACTTGATTTATGTACTAACATTCCTCAGTAAAATCTGTTGGGAGCCAATGTTTGCAATCAGTGAAGGGCTCAGTGTTCTGCTTCTCATCACCCCTCCGTTGTCTAAGACATTTGCTTTCAGTCTTGTACTCCAAGGCTTTCCCCATGTCTCCCACTATCCCCTTATTCATGGTTCCTTATATACATTTAATATTGCACGTCTCTATCATTCACCCTAGAAACTCTCCTGGAAAAGAATCTTTTCTATTATTATGCAAATTTTATAAATTTCTACAAAGGTTTTATTATCTGATGTGTCAGAGCCTCATTTATGAAGTAAATACAGGCATGGATGAGGGGAAATAAGAGCCTGGCACAATTCTTAAGAAATAGTAGAAATAGGTTAGCCATTTTTTTTTTTCTTTCACTTGAACAGCACTGTATAATTGCTTCAAAAGCAATACTGCCAAATTAATAATCATTCCCTTTTGGGCCTCTTCACCCACAGAGGCCATTTCATATATATTTCATCATTTTTTCGAGTTATGCCTTGATAGACATCTAAGTATATGTTACTAAAATCCAACCCCATTTTCTGCAATGGCATATCATACAAATGCTAATGGAACATTAGACTTTCAAATCCAAAGATAATGTGACCAACACAATCCGTTCCCTTCTGGAGAAGTCCTCATAGTCAACGCCTGTCTCTTGTAACTAACTGTCTTAGGTCTCAATTTGCTGAGCAATAGCAATATATTCATTTTGAAAATGCCTAAATAAAGTAAAATGTAGTTATCAAGCCAAGGCTGAGAGGCATAACACTTTGCAGTCGTTCCACTGCATGGGAAGCAGTAGATTTCTAGGGCTTCATTCACTCTAAATCATTTTCAATACTACTGATGCCTGAGGTCAGATAATTGTCCTTAGGGCTGTTAGATACACTCTAGGATATGAAGCAATGCTTTCTACTCATTACACAGCAACAGTAATTTTCTCGGATTGATGGAAAAAATGATTGAACATACTGTCAAATACCCTCCAGAGAAAAATGGCTTAGTTTGAGCACTGAAATTAATCTTAAAATAAATATTGAGGTATTTCATTGTGTTGTTTTTTTGTTGTTGTTGATTTCCTCTTCTTGTCTTCAGTATCTTCCTATTTTCCTCTCTTGGTCCACTCTCAACCTATGCTCCCTTCATATGGACTGAGAGGGGACTCCAACTGTGTAGTAAGTACTTAAACACAGAAGAATAAGGAAGGATTAGATACAATTATCACCAGGGTTGTTTGATAAATGCTCAAGAAATCATATTATTATGTTTATTTGTGTGTACATATATAAGTGTGTATTCATGTATGTATGTATGTATGTATGTATGTGTATGAAATATGTATTGGTATTATGGTATTTCGTGGATTATATTTTAGAATTAAATATGTCCATGATACTCAGATCATGTTTCTTCATTTTAAAATCAAGACATTAAATTTTTTCATAAAAGCCCCAAATAATTTATCATTATCAACAATTAAGCATAAGCATGAACATCTTTACAAACGTGTATACCTGTACCTTTTAAAATTATTTCTACACTTTATTTTTGCTACCTTCAATTTAGTAATTTAAGTACCACAAGTACTTATACTTTTATTTCTTTTCTATTAAAATGTAAAGAATTGAAAGCAATATTGCCTACCTCCTGTAAGTTTGAGAAAGTGTTGGAATGCTTTAGAGACATTTTTAATAATCATTCCTTCAATAAAGCTGAGAAGGCTTAGCACCTCCTGGATAGAAGAAAATTATAGGCTAGTAGTTTAAGTGACTTCCATACATTGTTTATGTTCAAATAGTCATACAATCAATTGTACAATGGCAATTGTACTCAGAACACCATGTAGGAGGCAAGCCATTCCAAATCAGTTTTCTTCCAGCTCCTTTCACAGGCCATGTGCATAGTTCACAAAGTCACAGCTAAGCCAACTTCCACTAAATGAATTATTATTTGTGTCTAACTGGCTATAATGGCTACTTTTCTCCTGACCTTATCCATGTTTGTTTTATTTATAGTTTTTGCTTAATCATAACATACTCTTCCACTTTAACACATATTACCTATGCTACCACACCCACTCCAGTAGTGACTCATGAGACAGGCCCAAAAGCTTGGACTCAGTTCGGAGACAAAATGTTCACGGAAACTTTCCTGGATTTATGGCAAACTGTAAACGAATGCTCCAAATATGTCCTTGCTTTAGTTGGTGAATGGATCTGTGCGCTTTCCCTCAATATTGTTTTGTTATAAGTGCCTCTAAGGATTGATTATGACAGATAGCTAAGTTAGATTAGCCTTCACCAGTGTTCCAATATCCTAGGAAGTTGTTGAGCCAACCATGGGCTTTGATCTTTGTAGGAATGTTACTCATTCAGATGAAAATGCCTTCAGTGTTGATAGACAGTGAGAAATCAGGCATTACATTCTACTAGAATAGAGCTAGTAATCTCAGGGTTAATCTACATAGGATACTTAGAACAACAGGAAAGTCACTCCCACACACAGGATTTTACAATGACCTAGGAAAAAGGAAGGTTGTGGTCTAACAAGGGGCTAGAGTGAAAACTTAGAACAACAGCTGAGTAACTCCCATACACAGGAATTTACAATGGCCTAGGGGGAAGGTGGACTATAGAATAGACTAGAATTGATCTGAGTATCATGGACATATTTAATTCTAAAATATAATTGAAATGAAGCCCTTGCCCCTGGCTTCTAAGATTAAGCTGACCTTAGACGGGGCTGCTTTTGATCCAAGTTGTTAACATTGGTTTTTATCCCAGTTGGTTCCTGTTAGCTTTTATGTAAGCATTCCTCTGTTTTGTTGCAAAAGTGATTTTGTACCCTCAATGTACCTTAATGTATCACTTAATTTCCTTGTCTCCTTCTGTAATATAAGTCTGATGCTTGCTTTGAGACATTACGTTTAGATACAACATTTCCTTGTTTTCACTTCTGTTTGTCAATTTTTTGCTGACTCCTGCCCACCTGTGCCTGGACTCTGATTCTCCTGTGGATGGAGGGCTCCACATTGAGGTCAGTCAGAGGCAAATGTCGCCAGAGCAGGGACCACCAGACAGGTAAGGCTTTATCTCTTTTTCTTCTTTTTCTTATTTACTTCTCAGCCAAGGATAGGATCTCCTCAGTGGGTTCAGAAAAGATAATATAAATGGTAATTATACAAGATCTCAAAATATGCACAGACTCAGAATCTATTCCTTGTTTTTATGGTATCCACATCGTAAATGAATGTGATAACTGAGACCAAGGAGTTAATAACTTTTAATATGATATTTTCTAACAGGAATCATGTTCATTCTTGCATAGATAAATGTGAGACTGATTTCCTGACAGCAAAGGCATGATTGCTATGTCAATAGATTGCATTTAGAAGCTCAGTAGACAACCTTTAATCTATGTACTTGACCATTTTATTTCTGAACATATTCACAGAATTCTGATAAAAAATAGATAGAGCAGTGCATTCAATTAATGTATTTTTCAGCATTGTTAACTGCTCAACAAAACACCTTGGTATCTGAATATTCTAGAATTCTATTAGCTGTTGACAAGAATAATTATTATATTTATTTTATGGTTTTTATTGATGTTTTAATATATTTACATCATTTTCCCCAGCATCACTTATTGGGGTCTAAGTTCTTCTGATTGCTAATTTTGTATATATTGAGCCATGAAACACTTATGATTAGCAGAATATATTAACTATCATTTAGCATGCCTGAAACAGTAATAACAGTAAAAATATAAGCACACCTTCTATATTATTATGTTTTTTGGCAGTTTAGTTAACTGCCTGGGAATAAAAAAAATAAAAAAAGAATAGAATATTCAGTTTAGCCTCTAGTTATCTGACTTAAGATTCATAGCTATCAATGGAACACACATCAATCATTAGACTCTTTTCAAAGAAATCCCCAATGGTTATATATATATATATATATATATATATATATATATATATATATAAAATGTCTTTAAAATACATGAAGTTTCAGGGGAAAATGTCTCTTAACTGCTGTCAATTTCTCCCATGTTTTCTAGTCGTTTCCATGCTAAATTATGTCTAAATTCTCTTAGTGAAATCATTTGGATGTGTGTGTTAATTAGCTTTTTACATTAATCATAATTTTCTTTACCAAAGTTATCAAACTTCTATCAGAATAAAGCTTCTTCTAAAAACCTCTTATTAAATTTCATTTCTTTCCATCTGCCTTCTCCCTCAGCCTTCCCCATTTAATTTCCCATTCTCCTCTCTCATTTTTTCTTCTCCCCTTTCCCTTCCTTTCCCCTTTCTTCTTCTGTTCTTCCATTTCTCCCTAACTCTTCCCTTCTTTCTATCCTTCTTCCCTTTCAATTTCTTTCTCTCTCCTTTCTTCCTTTTTACCTTCTCTTCCCTCCTTCCTTATTTTGTCCCTAACCTTGTCGCCTCCTTCTTTTCCCCTTCATTTATTTCTTTTCCCTTACCTTCCTCCTTTCTTCTGCTCTCTCCTTCCTTCATTATTTTCTTTCCTACCTACTTCTCTAACTCTTTATATCACATTCTTCCATCTTCCTTTATCAATCTCTCTCTTCTTTCCATTCATCTTTCCTCTTCTCTTCCTTCTTCTGTTCTTTCCTTTTTATTCCTTTTGTCTGTTGTTCTGCCTCCCTCAATTTCATCCTGTCCTCCCCTTTCCTTCTTCCACCTGTCCTTTTCTATATTTTTCTTTATTTGCTCCCCTTCCTTCCTTCCTTCCTTCCTTCCTTCCTTCCTTCCTCCCTCCCTCCCTCCCTCCACTTCTCCCCCCTTCCTTCCCTTATCTCTCCCCCTCCCTCCATTTCTTCTTTCTTGACTATCTTCATCATTACATCATTTATTTCATTTTCTTGCTCTCTTTCTTATCCATCTCCCTGACCCTTACCTTTGCTCCATCCTATTGTTCTCCTTTCCTTCATTTCTATCTCTCAACCTTCCATCATTATCATTTTCCTTCCTGCTTCCTTGCATCTCAACTCCTTTCCACTCTTCTCTCTCACTCTCTTCTCTTTGTTAGAATGCTAGATTCCTTAGTTTAATATAAATTAGTAGTTTGAAAGATAACATAGATATCTCCTCAGAATTAAATTTTCCAACAATATTAAGCCTTGCATGTACTAAACAGTTTTAATTACACTAATAAGAGGCATGTGGGTCCTATGCATTCATTGATTCTTTTTCAGACATGTATTGAATCAGTACTGTATCCTGTGAATGTGTTTATTTTTCGGATACAGTTTATTCCATAGCATCATTTGATGGATGCTATACTTATGTATATTTTGTAGATAAATTGAGGATCAGAAAACGACATTATAGTAAGATGGCAAGTATCTAAGAAGAAACAAATTTATGACTATAATTTTGAGCTTGTCATCTTAACTACTGTTTTTTAAGATTCAAAGAAATTTTAATTTGCAAGTTTCTTCAGAGTATGAGTAACAGAATCAATATCGAAATGTAGACACTCAGCATCCTGATCAGAAGATTTTCAGGGTTATGGCACGCTCTTTAATGGTAAATATGCCTGGCAACGCAAGATCAATCAAACACTGAATAAAAATTTACTTACAGTGACTGGATCTATGTCCAGTCTGTTAATAAACTCTAGGTACTCTTAATGAGCAAAGTACCTTCATCCAAGAGCCCATGTTGGGGAGCTTACACCTACCCGTAATTACAGCTCCAGAGGAATCTAACCATTTATCTTGTCCTCTATAGGCAGCTCCACAAATGTGTCACACACACACACATACACACACACACACACACACACACACACACACACACACACACACCATCTTTAAAATATGTAACTTTGCTATGACCACAGTAGCATTCTGGAACGTAAGTTACAGAACTGGCTCATTCATATATGACTATTAGGTTTTATATGGAATTTTAACATAAAATCATTCTTTTAATAGAACAACTGTATTTTCCTCTACTCGATGGACTACAGAGAAGCTTAATAAGTTGATAGTTGGTATATATTCCACAAAACTTGGTAAATATTTTAATAAAAGTTATTATTTTGTATCCTTATGGCACCTGATTCCATTTCTTTTGGGGGATGCTATATCCTAGAGAACATATATCATTCCCTCACTCCATCACAGCCAGGGTTTTAGATCTTAAAATATAATTAGTTTGACCCCAATCTAGTACCTCGCTCTGTGATCCTCTCTGTTCCCTCTGCAGTTGTGTTGGAGGCACAGAACAGTGAGGTAAAAAGGAAGTTGAAGGGCCTGAACAATGTCATAATATTTCCATTTTTATTTTCTAAAGTGGCATATTGTAGCCTCCCTCAGCCTTGAAGTAGGCTGATCCAGGCCTTGACCTTGCTGCCACTAAGAAGGAGATTACCTGGGGTAGAGCCTTCTGACCTTGATGGCTCTATTTGTTATGTCTTCTCCAAGGCTCCGCTTCCTGCTGAAAGATATCTTGAGACATTCTGGAGACACACCCTGTAGATCATAAGGGCTGGCTCCAGGCACCAAGAATGGACTGATGGGTGATGGGCCTACCCTCTTTATAAGCACGGACTCTCAATAAACTTCAGAGGCTTTGAACAGAAAGGTTTGTCTTGGCCTCGTTCTTTTCTCGCCTTCTGATCTCTTTCAGCTCCAGCTGGCCTTTCAGGGCAACCCAGCTCACTTGGCCGCAGGCGGATCACAGCATATCATACAGTCCTGCATAGTTTGCCTTTCTCACATTGCCCTGTATGGTTCAGAATGTCAGGTACAGTTTTTGTGACCATACCATAGATAATATTACTTAAGGAATGCTATTCATTTGAAGATAAACTGAATTTGAACAATCAGAATAGTATGGGTAAATCTATAAAACTTACAAACATGCACACACACATACACATACACACACATGCTCATATGCATATGCACATCCACATCTACATACATGCACACACACACAAGCTCACACAACCACACACACACATATCCACATATGTACAACCATCCAGAAAGACATATAGAAATGCAAAAACATACATACATATACATACAAATGCAAAAACACATGCACAAATGTTCACACATGTAAATAAACACAATGTAAAACATATGTATATACATATATGAACAGTTGTACACATCTCACAAACAAATTCACATAAAATACTTCTTTACAACGTATTCACATTTATTATTATTGAAAATAATAATAGTGATGTTTTTTAATTCTTAATATGTGTGTGTCCTACTTTTACTTTAAAAAGGAATCTCTTGTATTTTCTTCAATTTTTTCTCTATTTGAATCCCTCACAATGTACAACAAACCAAGCCACAGCACACGCTTTTAAATTCAGCTCTCTACTTCCTCCGTGGTAGCTGGCCTTGTATCCCAGTGACCTCAGTGTTAGCTCTGCCATGGATCAGAGCCCAGACCAGATGGTTGCCATTACCTGGAATTGCTTTTAAAAGTCACCAGGTACCTTGCGGATGAGGATATTCCAGGGCTGTTCTCAGAGAACAAGCATGCCATTTTCATTGCCCAGGAATGGAAATACCAAGGTTAACTTTACATGTCCCACAGTAGATGTGGAAAGTTGCCTTAGTCACAGCCCGTGGCTCACATCTGCACATTGTGAGGTCTCTAATGAGGACTTGTTTAGTCCTGAAGGTCCAATATCAGCTGAGATGTTAATAAAGAGACTCACCAGTTGCTACCTAAGTGTTCAAGCACAACACAAATAGTTTTCCAAGTCACCCAAGAAGCATCCATTTTTTTTTTATTGTAAAGATGTTCCATGTATGTTCTAAATTTTCTTCCCCCACACCTTGTTCTACTGCCATTATTATTACTGTTCCTGCTATTCACACAATCACCATGATTATAGGAACCACTCTTTTCTCAAAATGCTGTCCAGAAAATTTATTTGCATTCATTAATCCTTTAATTCCTTCTTAAGTAATCAAGGTAGATAATTTGCACAATCAGTGGATAAAAACATGGAGGTCACTTGCATACCCAGCAGATCATAGATACAGATTTAAAACTTATATCTTTTAGGTAGGAATAAAAACCTAATTGTCTACAATGGTATATACCTTTTCATATATTTTTATCAGTGAAGATACTTTTTAGTATTTCCTTCAGCCTTTGGTGATGGATAGAAATCAATACACTAAAAAATGCATTAGTACAGTATTTTAGGAAACATGTCTCAAGAAGATAATTTATCTTCATTGTTGTATTTTGAGAGCAGACATATAATATGGTATAAGTTTATTATATATTTCACAGATTAAAAAAAGACACCTATGTTTTAAGAACAACAAAGAGAGGATATAAGAAACTTGATTTTGCCTTATCCCAGAACCACATTAGACCACGGTTTCAGTTCCACTGGTTTAATGTACACAAAAGAAATTTAAATAGTGGCTGTTCAGTTTGACTCGCTGAAGCTCTAGAAATTCCAACCAAATTTCAAAGAAAGTGAAGGCAAAGGAAGTTATAAGAAGAAAAATAGGTGTCAACATGGTCCCTTAGTGGTATTATATTCTCTAATTAAGATCTTGATTCTAGTTCAGTCAAATGTACAGGCAAAAAAAAAAAAAAAAAAAAAAAAAAAAAAAAAAAAAAAAAAAAAAAAAAAAAAAAAAAAAAAAAAAAAAAAAAAAAAAAAAAAAAAAAAAAAAAAAAAAAAAAAAAAAAAAAAAAAAAAAAAAAAAAAAAAAAAAAAAAAAGGAGGGTGTGATTTGAAGAGATTTTTGGCAATGTACTCAGTGCATAAGATAATGGACAATGTGTTCTTCCCATGTTTCTACTAATTCAGAGAAAATAAAAGCACTTACTAACAGCAGCGTCTTCTTAAGCTGGCAACCTAATAACAGTCAGCCCCAGATTGGTATTATGGTTGACAGAAAATGATTTCAAAGCATGGGATAAATCATTTTTTAAAATCCAGCTATAAAGAAGAGATTTTTTCTTATTCCCATATATAATCTGAAATGTAGCATCTGCAGGTAATTATCTTTGAGGTGTGGCTAAGACTGAACCATGTTTACATTGGCTTTGAAGTTAGTGTGTGCATATCTCTCTGTCTTTCTCTCTCTCTCTCTCTCTCTGTGTGTGTGTGTGTGTGTGTGTGTGTGTGTGTGTGTGTGTGTCTGTATTTTATTGTATTGTAAACATGTAGGTGCATCTGCATGTGTTGATATGAATATCCCTGCACTGCACACAGGTAGAGGTAAGAGATGTTTGATATCCTACTCTACTGATTTCCAATTTATTCTTTTGGGGTTGGGGTTCTTAATAAACCTTGAGTTTAATGGTCACTCCCTAGGCATGGTGGACCTAAAATCCTTTCAATTCTTTTGTTTCAGCCTCATATTCTGTCAGGACTAGGTTTACAGTCACACAAGGCTGTAAGAGATTGTACTGTATTCAAATCTAGGACCACATGGTGGCACAGTAATTGCTCTTAACACTGAAGCCATTACCCTAGCTGCTTGCTTTGAAATATTAAGGTCAAAAACTGAATGGTTCTCTCCTAGATGTGTATTTATATGACTCCATACACATAATGATGGTTCTTTTAAAAAATAGCCATTTACAAATTAGACTTATTCTTAAGTTTTTTGGTTTTGAGCCTTGTAGCTCAATTTCTATCAGAAAGGCTTTCTCCAGTCCCTGCGGGGAGTAGCTGGAGAAACCCACAGCGAAGTATTAGATAGAACTCAGGGAATCCTGCAGAGAAGGGAGGAGAGATTGTTGGATCCAGAGAGCTCAAAGACATCAGGAGCACAGGAGCCACAGAAGCAAGTAAGCAAGACTTCATGGCACTCCAGTAGTCTGTGTAGGTCTGTACTAGGTTTACTACATACATGCTGCGATTGTATAGCTTGAGGATTTTGTGCATCTCTTTAGAGGTAAACAAGTAGTGTCTGAGAATCTTTTGCCTGCTCCTGGGAACCTTTTACTCCTATTGGGTTTCCTTGATCTGTGTCTTGATAGTCTTAATTCATCTTTTTATGTCAAGTTCTGTTGATATTTCTGGGAAGCCTGTTCTTTTCTGAAGGTAAATGGAGGGCCTGTGAATCTGGGGGAAAAGGGAGGGGAAGGGAGGTACAGAGAAATGGATTTAGGGGAGTCTGAGGTAGGGTTGTATTTTTATGAGAAAAATATAATTCTAGAAACAAAAGTAGAATTATAATATGATATGATAGGAATTTTGAGATTTCTCAAATTTTATTTTCAATTACTTATACTATTGCTAGCAGAATGTAATATGTAGTACCAATTTAGTTTCTATCATGAAGGATTGTTAAAATTAGTAAATTTTCCTACATTCTTGGGAATTATCATCCCATGTGTGTGTGTTTGGCCACAACACACATTGTTTCATTGTATAACTGCGTTAAAATGAGGATAGATAAGAAAATTATATATACATATATACACATGCAATATACGCACAATCTAAATCTATATTATCTATATTATCTATCTATCTATCTATCTATCTATCTATCTATCTATAGTATTTCAGTTAAAAACAGAAACATGAAAGCCTATATAGATATTTTGTTTTGTCAGTTTTTATCTTATTTGGGTTAGTCTGAGTAAAGATTGAGTCTCTAATCATAAAAAGTTTTTTAAAGATGGAGCTGTTGGTGAAGATACTAAATCTCAATTGATAGAGTAAGAGTAACTGGAGTTGTGAGAGATTATAGGCCAGATGGTAGGATAGTCCAACAGGTCCTTCTTAACCATCCTTAACAGAATCATGACTGAGGAATATAAGATGCCCCAGTGCTTTTAATTGGAGATATTGGGCCAGGAATTCGGTCTATTGCCTGGTCTGAAACATTTTATATGTATGTAAGGGAACACTTACAGATTTCTACTTTATTTTTGTTGGGGGATATTGAAATTGATGAAGTTCAAGTATTTGAAAATTATTTTCCATATTTTATTAAGCCAACCACAGAGGATCCATCATTTTTTTCTCAGAATGTGAGGGGTGGTGATCTCTTATATTTTATCTCTGGAATTTAAGGAGAAATTTGAGACATATGACCCTTATCCTTGATGGTGATAGAAGGTAAAAGATCTCATATATTTTAGAGTTCATCTTACTGTTTCCTGTTTCGGGCGAACTGAGTTTTATTAGCAGCTTAGTACTGTTAACATGTCTTTCTCATATATAGAGAATCATGAAATGGTTGGAAACAGATTCATTTATGTCAGCCCATTGAAAAGAAAAAAAATGAAGAGAGGCAATTTCTGGATGTAAGGCATGTCGGAAGTAATGCTTTCTGGGACATTGGTCAAGATTTTTCCAATTTTCAGCTATTTTATTTGTTCTACAGAAAAGCATCGAGGATAGACATTATAGACTAGCCTTGAGATTACAAGTAAGTTTTACTGAATTTAATAATTAAAAAAAAAAACCAAAAAACAAAAAAAAAAAACCCTAGAATTCCATTTTTGCATTCCTCTATTAGTTTTCTAAGATTCTAATTGGGTTCCCACAATGAGTTATTTCATACCAGTCATCAACAGTTGACAATCAGCATGGCTTAGAAATGAACATTTTTTTAAACATATCAGATTAGACTTTATATGTTTAATAATAGCTCTTGGAAAAGACACTGAGAAAAGTAATTTGAGCACAATGTGGATTACTTGAATCTGCTTCCCATTATAAAACATTTTCAAAGACCATTAGAGGAAAAATGGGGGATTTACACTGCAGTAGATAAGCAGCCATAGGCTCAAATTCAATCTTTTAAAGCCAATTGTGGATTTTCATATTCCCTTTCATACAATATTCTTTAAATTTTTTTTGTTTGTTTAAAATGAACAAAAAGAGATGCACAGCCGCATATCCACAGAAAACTCTTCAGACTTTTACTATGCCCCATAACTGTGCGTGTATCTGAATGTTTCAGTCCTCTGATGCTTTGCTCAACAGCTTCCTGAAAGTGAGGTGCAGCCCATTCAGGTAACAAACCCCCCTTCCAAAGGACACAGGAGCACCTCTACTCCTCTAATATTTATTTAGAATTCTGTAATCCATGTCTTAATCATGTAGGTAGAAAGGGTGAACTCTACCTGCCATAAGTCTGGCCTCTGGGCAACAGACCATCAAGTCCAATATCAACAAACTTTCAAAACTGAGATTCAAAAATTACCCTGTTAATGTTCTTTCAAATGGCTCTAGAATAATGAATACAGAGAGAAATGGAGCAGTCTTACCTCTTAACTCCAAAAAAGGGGAAAAAATGAATGTTTTAAAAATCTAATCAAAATGACAAATATTTTAAAAACATTACTGACTCGGCACCTTTCAAGAGAGGGGGAACCATTACCAAGAAATCAAGGGAGTTATGATATTGAAAGAGACAGAGCTAAAATAGAAATCAGGGCAATTTCTATCCATCACACAATTGCAAGGATGCTCTTATATCTTTGGAATTCAGCTCCTTGCCCAGGGAAGAATATTGGAAAGAAGTTGTTGATTGGAAATATAATTTTCCTTCTGCTAGCCTGGATGTTTTGGAGGAAAGAACCATTTGCTTTTAACTCTATTAAAGTTTAAATACGTGACAATAATAAAGAGGATTAAAAAGCCAAAACTATTAAAATCTATCTGTGCAGAATTTATGCAAAAGCCAGGAACGGAGGTAAAAGAAAAGTGGAGGCCATGTGTCAGTTAAGAAAAATTCAACTCAGTAAAATTAGAATGATGAGTCCTACACTACCCAGAAGCCCATACACTTTGAATAACCCCATGGTCTGAGCCTTGATTATTAGATCATACAAACCACGAAGGTAATGGAGAGACAAATACTTTATATAAAATACATGCACATTTTGAGCAGACAACAGATTACTGTTTTCCTGAACGTTCTATGCTTCCAAAATGGTTACAAAATATTTTAAAACTACCTTGGCGACCTCTGCTTCTCACCCCTCTATGTGTCCTGAGAAAAGCTCTTTCTTTTTTAAAGGGAGTCAACTGAGAGTATGCCTCTGATCCCTGGCTTTACATTATCAGATACTACAGTGAACTGCCTGGTCTAAACATTACAATACTAAGAGATGAAACAAATATACAAACAAATAAACAAATAAAAAAACCATTATAATACTTTTGAATCTCTAAATAAATATATGTCATTTTGTTATCATTGAAATGAATGTCATTTTCATAATATTTAGAAAAATGGGCAGGTTTATTAATCTAATATTAGGTTGAAGGAAGCATCTTTTGATCCTAGATATTAGCAGTATTACAGTTCATTCATCTCTGAGGGCTGATTGTCCTAGGTCACTGTGACATAGCCACAGTCGTGTGTGCAGCTGCCTAAGAGGGAAGGTTGATGCGCAACAGGACAGAACAACACACAGATGCACAGTCACAATATCTGTCTGTGTAGGTTGGGACATCTCTGGGTAGAGCCTTTGTACTTCTGTTCATGCTAAAGAAGCTTGATAAAGTCTCAGACCCCTCTCCTGAGGTGTTGGTTGGGTGTGTGGCTCCTTTCTAAGGAATTCAATGATGGAATCCAGGTCTGAGTTAAGGTATCGTGGTTAATAGCAGAAAGGTTATCGGATTATTGTTGCTGTGATCCCAAGAAGGAAATAACTGGAAACCTAGTGAGCAAGAAGGAGTTTATCTTTTTAGTGTGAACCTTCTTTGCCTGTCAACACCATTCCACAATATATGCTTTTATCTAGTTATACTTCTATTCCTTTTTAATTGCCTAACTACTGTGCAAAATAATATATCTCATTATTAATTTTCAGAATACTTTGTTGAGCTTCCTTTTCCAAGCCATTTCTGGACCACTTGTCTCCCTCGGGATCCCCTGCTCTGCCTCTAGGCCATAGGTTTTTCTGAAATAAGCAGAAATCAGGCAAGGTGTCTAGAAAAAGTTTAGAGCGAATGGACCACTTGGGAAGGATACTTTCCATCCTTTAAAGCTGCTGGTAGGCTGTGCAGTTGCTCCACAGCCCCATCTTTTGTGGGCTGTCACTCTTACTGAGGTGGGCTTGAAGTTAAATACAAATAGCGTCCTATGCTCGGCCACTTGTTTAACAGCTATTGTGCTGTTTGGGGGAGGTGGCTACTAGAGATCTCAGGTTTATTGTCTATTCTATTTGAAGCACGAGTTCTACCTCTTGGCCCACTGAGATGTGATTTATGCCAAAAAGCAAACAGAAGATAAGTGATGGAAGGTGCACTCTCAAACTAATGGTTAAAGTAGGCCCTTCATCTAATAAATTACTTCTTCCACATAATTTGTGACAGAAATGAGAAAATAATCAATTAATTTATAATAGTAAGATTGCTAAATAATACTATATATATATATATATATATATATATATATATATATATATATATATATATATATATATAAAACAATGTAATTCTTGAGGCATTTTGTTATAAATTTGGGAAAGATATACACTTGCATAATTAATATATGCAGGTATTTGAATTCTTTCATGACAGGCAGGTATTAGAACACAAATTATAGAAAATGTTTCTCTAAAATTTCCTCTGTCTTGT
Source organism: Mus minutoides (assembly GCA_902729485.2). Taxonomy (NCBI): domain Eukaryota; kingdom Metazoa; phylum Chordata; class Mammalia; order Rodentia; family Muridae; genus Mus; species Mus minutoides. The sequence goes on from LR752775.1 coordinate 18,447, forward strand.
AAAATGCTATGTGGCACAAGAAACATTAGACTATGCTAAAGTAGATCTTTAAATTTTAAATGCATCTTTGCATTATTATTATTTTAGGTTTTTATTAAAGGTGCATACTTTTACTTAGCTATGAAAATTATATCGTGGGGTAGAAGTGTCTCATCAGTTAGGAGCACTGACTGCTCTCCCAGAGGTCCTAAGTTCAGTTCCCCGAAATCACATGGTGGCTCACAACCATCTATAATGGGATCTGGTGCCTTCCTCTGGTATGTCTGAAGTCAGCTACAGTGTACTCACAAACATAAAATGTATAAATGTTTTAAAAGGAGAAAATTATGTCTTAATGAACACAAATCCTACTGTTTTTTTTAAATTTTCTTAGAAAAATAACATCATGAAATCATAACCCTCTAGATTACTTATTTAGTGTGTGAGAGAATAGAAAGTATTTGAAAGGTCATGAGAATAAATGCATAGATTTTACATTGAGTACAGTTCCCAAAGAATATGGTGAACAGTAGCATCAAAAATGTTGATAAATATCACTTACAACAGTGACCTGTAATAAACACTAGTTTTAAAGACTTCAAATGTCTTGACTCATTTAATGCAAGCTGCACCTACATTCAGTAAATGACAGTAATTATTCTGATTATCGTAGATTTGTGTAAATCAGGAAATGGAGGTAGAAATTGTGGAGGTCAAACAGCTGCTGCATTACAGACATGAAATTTAAACCCAGTAGAAGCTAGGAAGAATTCTTTCTATTTTCTAGTCTTATAATTTAGTAACTGTACAATATGAACAAATGTTAGACTTTATTCCAGAAAAGCAGTAGGAAATAGTAGCAAATAGATTTAGAATAATAGCCACTGTTATAGAACAGAGAAAGGCTGTGCAAGCACAAAACAAATTAAAAAAAAAATAAAGATTTTGATGCAGACAGATTTGTAGCATGGTTCATTTAAATGCACACAGAAGCCTGAAATAACTATATTGTATATAATTTAAATGCTCTTAACAGTTTACAGTTTTGTGGATAATCTAGGTACTTAAATAAAGCAGATATTGGAACAAAGAAACAGAAAAACACCAAATACACATATACATGCAAAAAAAACCCCATAACCATACACATGATTTATGCTTCATATAAAAACTAGAAGGCCCCACTTCTTCTCTAAGTAAAAGACAAGAAAGTCACATTTAAAAGCACTGTAACAAATAATTCGCAGGGCAGTTGTGGTGCATGCCTGTAGTCACAGCACTTGGGAGGCAAAGGAAGGCAGATTTCTGAGTTTGAGGCCAGCCCGGTCTACAGAGTTCCAGGACAGCCAGGACTGCACAGAGAAACCCTGTCTCGCAAAAAAAAAAAAAAAAAAGCAAAATAATTTGATGATTTCATATTACAATAAAGCTAATGAAAATTATTCTATTAAAAAAGGATGTAAAATTACATTATTGTAAAAAAGAAGTGAGTCAAATTGAAGGTGGCTTTGCAAGCCCTTCACTCATTAGTGCTCACAAGGTGTGTTCTTCCCACTGTCAACCAGTCCTCTGACATCATGGAAGGATCTTAATGAATGATGAGCTCATGAGAAAACACACATAGCAGCCACTTGTGGAAACATTAGTATCATTGAAAATTAAGCCTAAGAAAAACCCGGAGACAGTTATTCAGAAGTAGTCCAGCCAAGTGCAGGCTAGCTTTTCCTTCTATTGTCCCAATAATGAAGGCAGCTGTGATAAGCAGTGAGACCAAACTTAGTTCCCTTGAAAAAGAATGAAAACCAACAATGATGACTTTTTAATACATAATTAAACAGCTGTGGTCATACAAAGGATAGAAAATTGTTGTTAGCCTCTTGTTAAAGAAGAGGAAGAAGAAGAAGAAGAAGAAGAAGAAGAAGAAGAAGAAGAAGAAGAAGAAGAAGAAGAAGAAGAAGAAGAAGAAGAAGAAGAAGAGGAGAAAAAAAAGAAAGAGAAGAGCTTCTGCCTACATTCCCAGATGCTTGCCAGCACCAGAGACAGCCAGGTGAGGACTCTTTCCCCAAAAGCTGTGCCTCCAGGTTCCCCTGGGGCAAGGGAAGCAGCAGTGAACTATACAACTGTTCCCCTGTACATTCCATTTTCAACTCAAGGCTCTGCTTTCATCCCTGACATCATGCCAGCACCAAGGGCAACTGTACAGGACCATATCCTAGGAGCCTTCGGGTCCTCTTAGGGCACAGTCAGTAGTGGTGAACTGTTCCTTAGCCCTGGCTCACCATTTTCTGTTTCTTTCCCTTTTCCTTTTCTTCTTCCAAATCCTCTCCTGTATCCCTCTTCCTTGTCCTGTTATCAAATTCATGGCCCTTTTCTGTAATTATTGTTACATTAAACATTTGCATATATACATTGTGTGTGTGTGTGTGTGTGTGTGTGTGTGTGTGTGTAAAACACATAAATAAACCTGTTAACTCAGTATAATGTTACCTATATGTAGGTTTTCTAGGTTGTTCATTTGATATTGACTAAATAGCAGATGTGCTTTTTTCCGTGAAAGATTATTTTTTTCTAAATACCATTTTT
>LR752775.1:27523-59724 GCA_902729485.2 Mus minutoides
AAGATAGAGCAGAAATTGGTATAGAAGATAACCAAGGACTGGCCCAATTTGAGACCTATGGCAAAAAGAGATCCCACCTCTGACATCATTAATTATATTGTGCTATACATGCAGACAGGAGCCTAGCATAAATGCCATCGCAGAAGCTTAACTCAACTGCCAATGGAAACAGATGCAGGACACACAGTAAAATATGAGGCAGACCTCAGGGAATCTTCTGGAAGAGGGGGAAGAGTAATTGATGTAGCCAGAGAGATCAAGGACATCAAAAGAAAACACAGAACAAACTAACCTGGGCTCATAGGGGCTACTGAGACTTTGCCACCAACAAGGGAGCTTGCATAGAATGGACCTAGACCCCCTACATCTATGTATCAGATGTGTGGCAAGGTCTTCATGTAAGAACCCTAAGAGCCAGAGCAGGGCCATCTCTGCCTCTTTTGCCTGTCTTTGGGTCACTTTTCCCTAACTGGGCTGACTTGTCTAGCTTCAATAGAAGATGAACCTAAGCCTACTGAAGTTTGATATGCCAAGGCAAGTTGATATCCATTGGCAGCCTTTCCTTTTCTGAGGAGGATAGGTAGCAGGAGAGAAGGGGAGGGGGGACTGAGAGGAGAGAAAGGAGAGGAAGATCTAATCTTGGAGTATAAAACAAATAAGTATACAACTAATGAAATAAAAGTACATGAAAAAAATCAATTATATGATTCCACCCTAAAACAAACAAACAAAATCTGAAGAGCTTACATTCAAGAAAAAGTAAAGAATGCATACACAGCCTAATGACTTTATTATAGTGATCTCTATTATTTCATCTGGCACTTTGTGTTTTAAGATTTACATTCTTCATGCTTCCCACATGCCACTCTCCTTCACAGTGGTACAACTTCCGAGTCCCCTTTGTTGGAAGTAGATTTCCACACCCAATACAGGTCATCTTCTCTCTCCAGTCAGTCTGGTCATGTCCTATTTCTGTTTAGTAGATGCCTTGCTCCTGCATTATCTGCAGATAATTTACTTCATCTTTTGATGGTCCCTGAAAGCCTTTAAACTAGTGACTCAGGACATAAATTCTTTAATTCAGCCTTAGAGTCAGGAAGAAGGAACTATATGGCTGAGTAGAACAGGAACACAGGAACTGCTGCATTTTAGAGATGTAGACCTATGACCAAAGAAATGAAGGGAACACTGGGAATTTTTAGTCATTATCCTTTGCAAAAGCTGGGATATATGAAGATTTGATAGGAAAGTGATAGTATGCTGTTGGTCAAGCCAAAACTATACATAAAATGTATGCCAAATACTCAAAATCTTGTTATATAATAAATGTTGAAGCGTAACTATCTTGCACATGTTTTTGGAAAAGTCTTTAAAAAAACAAAACAGGAAATTAAAAAAAACAATGACAATGTGTCAGTGAACAGTTCTAATAAGCAGTCAAAGACCATCCGTAATAAGCCTGTGACAAAAAGCACCCTCAAACATCCTGGTTATTTTTATCCTCAGTTGAGCAGAGATAGTTTCCTTTCTTGGATGTCACATGATCAGTAAGAGTTTGAAAAACTATTACTGCTTCAAAAGTAAGCCAATATGGTTTATTGAAAATTTACTAAGTAGTTCATGAGAAATATTATATGACCTGAAAATGTATAAAGCACCCAGACTAACTAAGTGAATAAAGGGATCAATCACATCCATGATAGACTATGGAGACTTAAAAATAAAACAAAGGGGTAGATATGAGAAAGTATTAAAGAAGTTCTGTATTATGAGTATCTAAAAGAAAATGTAAAATTAATTAAACATATTTCTGGAAGAATATTTCCCCATTGGTATTTTAGAGCAAGAGTTGTGATACGGTCAGTGGAATGTTCTATTTAGAAGAGCCATTTTGAATATAGTTATCTATTTAAAATTTGATTCTGGACACTCCTTGCTCTAGAACTTTAATCAGGAAATATAAACTTAGCCTCTCACTAGTGCTTTAGTATTTTAAATTCATATACAAATTTATTTCATCTGAATTGATTAATAACTGCACTGACCTGGCATAGTACAGTACCTACATTTTAATAGTGATATAGTGTTGGCAATATTGATGATCATAATGACAGAAATGAAATGGATATATTTGAAATAAAGTAATGTTTCACCTACTGTTTCAGACAGGAAACCTATTTCTGTTTATAATCATTAGAATTTTAACAGATGGATATGCACCATTTCAACTGTATGTAAAATGTGTTTCAATAATGGTCATGATACTATTACTGTTTGAAAAGTCCCCAGTATTTTGAAGCATCATTAACCCAAATACCTTGCTAATGCTATAATCAGAACAATCTATACTTTCTTCTTCTACCCTAAAGTTTTCAATGTAGTTCACTGAGATATATATTTATGGTTCTTTAGAAGGTTTTATTTAAGTTTATTTCACAAATGATAAGTGCATAATTCTGGGAAGAACTAACAATGTTTATTATTTGATCTTTGCAATGATTTCAGAATTATAAGTTGAGAAAGGCATTTTTATACTGAGTTTCTCTATTGTAGTTATTAATAACAGTGTGATTATAAAAACATAACAATCAAAGGAAATGAGAGATTGTCTCCTTGCAATGGTTCATGTACAAAATTTTGTCATGCTTCTCAAGTAAAGTATGACCTATTAAGGCATAACTTCTGATTGCAATGAGCATAATGCAAATGGATCACTATATTACTTTCAGGATGGAAAGATTTTCCCTTTCAATTATTTTTACCACATGATTAAAACTCCAGACACTCTTAAGGGATATAACCATAAATGATAACAAAACTATCATTTAACTTTCATATCCAAAATTATCAACTAAAAAATAAATTGAAAGTGGGAGTGGGTGGGCAGGGGAACAGGGTGGGGGGAAGAGGGTGGGAACTTTCGGGATAGCATTTGAAATGTAAATTAAGAAAATATCTAATAAAAAATATTGAAAAAAAATTGAGATTGACATAACCCATAAGAAAAGCTACATCGAGGATACTTTTGAAGTTACTGTTATCTGAGAACTGATAGTCCCAGTGTTTCTGGGTTATTTCCTAAGTAGAATGTTTCTATTTAATGCCTTCTATACCCTATATTTTGTAAGACTTTGAGATTCTGGGAAAACTAGCACCAAAATGTACAAAATTACATTAGAGTCAATTTAATATATTGTTTGATATATTACCTTCCTTTATGTTCATAAGAATAACCATTAATAACACAAGATTTTACTCATATATGTTATGCAGAATAACAATTTGGAGAGCCAAAAGGCCTTCTAAATTATATGTGATTTTAGAAGTATAAAGAGTCCCATTATTACACATTGTCATCCACGGATTTATATAATCAAGGCTAAACTGTGTCACTTAGGTTTAAAAAGTCAGATGTCTGGTGGAGTTTTTCTTTTCTCTTCTTTTCATAGGCGGAGCATTACATTAAAGTTGATGTGATCTCCTTCAGAGTTTTCCAGCTTTCAATACTGCAAGTGTCCACAGTTACAGAAAGGCATATTTGAAAACTAAAGAAGGTATTTTCCTCCTATCTGACTTCTCTGAGGTGCATGACAGTGATGAATATGAGCTTTGTAAATAGTTCCAAATATTTGGAACCCTAAATTATTAATCAGCCTACCTATATTAAATAGCATGACATGCATATGTCTATGAACTAAGTTGGTAAAATAAAATAAGTGTATTAAAGAAAGTAGACAAATACGGTTTAACCATTGACTATGTTGTAAGCATAAGAATTAATTGAAGTAACATTCCTCACTTTCTTTTAGGAAAAGATTTACCTACTTTATCGTACATATGGGTGATTTCCTTTATGTATGGACATTCGTAATATTAAAAACAACTTAAATTTCATTCAACAAAATATTGGAGAATAGTACAGTAATGCATAAAGCTTTATTTTTTTTTATTTTAAAGTACACATAAGACATGGCAGTGGACTGAGATATTATGGGAACTGGTTAGAAAATATCATAACAACTAGGCACTAACACAGAGTTCCATGGAGGCCTTAATATACATTGTCACAATTAAAGGGATTGTTGAACACTAATCAAAGAAAATTGGAGATTTATGAACTTGCAATCATTGTGAATCAGGTTGAAACATTGATGCATATCAATTTAGCTGTGTTCATTAGTCTAGAATAAACAAAGCAAATATGCTTGAAAAGATAGACCTGAACTAACATAGCCAGGAAATACAATACAGCCTTATATTAGTGCCCAAATAAATATAGAGTAATGACATTATGGAAGTGCCAAGGAGNGACAATAGTCTACAATGAGGGATGCTTGCTGCTTCCCTAACCTTTCATCACCAGAAATCATTCCCATTGTTCAGCTCTGCATCTGCAGCCTATTTGCATGGGAGTATCTACTCACAGAATGTTTATGATGTGTTGAGCCTGAGAGAAACACAAGCTCAAGCTGCTCAGGCTTTTTTTTTTTTTTTTTTTTTTTTTTTTTTTTTTTCCTCAGAGGACCATTCCAACCATCACTTTAAGGTCACAGACTTTAGGCTGTGATGCTGCTTTTTCTAATCTTCAGTGTGATTCTCCGGTGCACTTTGAAATCCGAACTACGATATATTTGAACTTTACTTAAGAACGCCATTTTGTCTAACTTCCTCTGAACTAGAGGTCTTATAGCTGTCAGGGTAATCCACTATACCCAGTATTTCAATGATTGGAGCGTCCTAAATGCTGGGGCTCAATTTTCATTGCTCAGGTAAGAATTGTAACAAGGATTTCCACTGCCAAATAAATTCTGTTGTGCTACCTTGGGGAAAAGTTTTCACCGAATACATAAATGTAAGAGGAAAAATAAAAGAAGTTGGAGAATTGGAGAAGCAGTTTGTCTCCTTTCCCCACATTTTCGCTGGCTCCCTAAAGGGAGCTGAGACAGCATATTTGCATCTCTCTCCAATTTCTCCTATTGAGATAAAACATCATTATTTATCATTTCTGTCACAGGCTAGGGACCAGTAGAGGGTATTGATTTTATATAACGAACAGAAAATACTAGCTTGATTTTACAGACGGTATGCTATACTTGAGCTCTGCTCTTTACTATGGTCACTTGATCTTTGACAAGGGAGCTAAAATCATCCAGTGGAAAAAAGACAGCATATTCAACAAATGATGCTGGCACAACTGGCGATTATCATGTAGAAGAATGCGAATTGATCCATTCATATCTCCTTGTACAAAGCTCAAGTCTAAGTAGATCAAAGACCTCCATAGAAAACCAGAGACACTAAAATATATAGAGGAGAAAGTGGGGAAAAGCCTCGAAGATATGGGCACTGGGGGAAAAAATCCCTAAACAGAACAGCAATGGCTTATGCTGTAAGATCAAAAATTGACAAATGGGACCACATGAAACTGCAAAGCTTATGTAAGGCAAAAGACACTGTCAATAAGACATAAAGGCCACAAACAGATTGTGAAAGGATTTTTACCAATCCAAAATCTGCTAGGGGAATAATATACAATATATACAAAGAGCTCAAGAAGCTGGGTTCCAGAAATTTAAATAATCTCCTTAAAAATGGGGTACAGAGATAAACAAAGAATTCTCAAGTGAGGAATACAAAATGGCTGAGAAACACCTGATAAAACTTTCAACACTCTTAATCATCAGGGAAATGCATATCAAAACAACTTTGAGATTCCACCTCACACCAGTCAGAGTGGCTAAGATAAAAAATTCAGGTGACAGCAGATACTGGGGAGGATGTGGAGAAAGAGGAACATTCCTCCATTGCTGGTGGGATTGCATGCTGGTACAACCATTCTGGAAGTCAGTCTGGTGTTTCCTCAGAAAATTGGACATAGTACTACCAGAAGATCCAGCAATACCTCTCCTGGGCATATACCCAGAATATGTTCCAACTGGTAATAAGGACACATGTTCCACTATGTTCATAGCAGCCTTATTTATAATAGCCAGAAGCTGGAAAGAATCCAGATGTACCTCAACAGAGGAATGGATACAGAAAATGTGGTACATTTACACAATGGAGTACTACTCTACTATTAAAAAAAAATGAATTTAGGAAATTCTTAGGCAAATGGATTTATGTGGAGGATATAATCCTTCGTGAGGTAACCCAATCACAAAAGAAGTCACTAGATATGCACTCACTGATAAGTGGATATCAGCACAGAATGTTAGAATACCCAAGATACAATTTGCAAAACACAAGAAAATCAAGAAGAAGGAAGACCCGCATGCGGATATTTCATTCCTCCTTAGAATAGGGAACAAAAAAACTATGAAAGGAGTTACAGAGACAAAGTTTGGAGCTAAGAGGAAAGGATGGACTATCTGGAGACTATCCCATCAGGGGATCCATACCATAATCAATCACCAAACCCAGACACTTTTACACATGACAGCAAGAGTTTGCTGAAGGGACCTTGATATAACTGACTCATATGAGGCTATGCCTGTGCCTGGCAAATACAGAAGTGGATGCTCACAGTCCTTTATATGATGAAACACAGGGCCCCCAAAGGAGAAGCTAGAGAAAGTACCCCAGGAACTGAAGGGGCCTGCAACCCTTTAAGAGGAACAACAGTATGAACTAACCAGAACCCCCAGAGCTCCTGTCTCTAGCTGCATATGTAGCAGAAGATGGCCTAGTTGGCCATCATCGGGAAAAGAGGCCCCTTGGTATTGCAAACTTTATATGCCCCAATACAGGAGAATGCCTGGGCCCAGAAGTGGGAGTGGGTTGGTAGGAGAGAAGTGCGGGGGGAGGGTATAAGGAACTTTCGGCAGAGCATTTGAAATGTAAAATAAGAAAATACCTAATTTAAAAAAAAAAGTGATAATTGCTTTAGAGGTGACTGGGGCAGTGATATGGAAAGAGAACCAAAAGGGGTAGACATTCTGCAAAGTATTTCAGTCTCCCACCTATATGGCTTACAACATCTAAGTTCCTAGCAGCGGTGATATCCATTAGAATAGTAATATTTTTTGCTGTGGTATATGCATGATGATAAAGTATAAAATGAAGAGTACCTATGTTAAAAAAAATACTTTATAGTGTGAAGACCCAGATATTGAGTAAAATGAAGCATCCATCTTTTTTTCTTACATAAATATGTGCAAATTAGAATTCCAGGAAAATAAAGGCCCACAAAGTTAATAAACCTGGGTATCATATTTAGAACGTAAGTTATCAATAGCCCCAGAAAATCATTGCTGTGGAAAAGCATAATCAATGCTATAAAGAGTGTAGTTCCCCAAACATGAACAGCTTGTAAAGTCAATACAATTTATTTTGGGGTATGGTCTTTGCACAATATTTATATTATTCTTCACATCAAATAAAAATATTGTGGTATTGTCATATTTTGTTGATATTTATAAGTCTATTAAATAAATAGAAAAAATTATGCCTAAGAATTATTACTATGACTATTGTGGTTGCTTAGAAATGATCTGCTATATATTTTAATAATTAATCTGGAATGTTTTTAAAGTTCATATATTCTAGAATGAATATAGTATTTTCATGTGCCTCTTAGTTATGTTTCAAAGTTAAATAGCTTTTTTAACTTCTTTTGGAAATCTAGCCTAAGAATCACGCTGAAGCTGAGATTGGTCTTGAACTCAACCATCCTGCCCAATCTTTCAAAGAATAGGAGTTACCAAGATGCTTTGAAAAAAAATGGTGTTTTAATACTTTCAATTTTTGCATATTTGGTTTTCTTACTCTTTTCATGTAATGTTAGATAAGAATCATACTTATTAACATAAACTATCATACCAAAATTAAGATTTTTCTATTTTGGTTTTGACTTTATTTATTATATGCTTTATCTTAAAGACATTAAACAAGAAATAAACAAGATGGAAGTTATAATATCTTCTCAGTGAACTTTTCTTAGTCTTGATACCTTTCCTTAATCATTAATAATGAAAATAAAAATATGTTTTACAATTTATTTGGATTTTCATAGAATATTTGATTGTTTCTTTGTTGCTTATAAGAAACATGTATACATTTTATGTGATTTTACTTCCATATTTTTTAGTAGACAAAATTGCTTGGCTTAAAGTTAAGCTCATATATAATCTAAAAGTCATCTATTTAGTTGGAACACATAATCCATTTACGTAAAATATTTCCACCGTGTAGTTACTGTTAATACTCCATTTGCTTATTTGTCTAAAGTTGTTTATTTTCCTCTAATCTTTTTTATTATTTAATTTATTTAATTCCCTCTATTCAATTTATTACTTTTTTGTTATCTCTTTGTCTTTATTATTAGCCTGAATGATGCCATGGCCTTCATTACAAAAGAGCAATACTAACCCATTTTACAAATTTTAAAGAATTTTGTAGCAGAGCATTTGCCCTATTCTATATTTAATGGTTTACTAATGCCCAACAAAATATAGTCGTTGTTCCCTTGGGTTTCTTTGTACTCTTATTTTATTACTTACTCAATTTTTATTTTGATTTATGCTATAATAACAGTCTCTCCAACTCATCTTTATTTCTGTATCTGTGTCCTCATCTTTCAATTTCCATGGTAGAAAAGCATGTCTATTTATTTTCTTTTATAGTGTATAGTCTTCTATTCCTCACTTGATATTTACTTATGTCCTATCTTCTTATTCATAATATTTCTCATCAATTATGCTTATACTTTTTCATCATGAATCTTGTGAAGTCAGCATTGGCTTAATTTTTAACATTGACAGATTTTGATAAAATTTATACATTATTTTTTTATTTAAAATATTCATAGAAAAAGTTTCATTTCTTATATCACAAAATAAAGCATCTAGGAAACCTACGCGTCTGTAATAATATCTATAATTTCTCCATCTTTCTCTTCTTTATATGTTGCTAATTCCCTTACCCTAGTTTTTGGTAAATATTACTCATTAGTAGTAGTAATTGTTGAAATATTTTTGCCAACGAATTTCCTTAAATGTGGAGAGTTAGGAGACATACACATTAATAAAGAGTGGATGTAATTAAATTCTGGGCCACAGTTCTTACGAAAGCTGCTGTATTGATAGTTTACTTTGACAAGCAAAACCAATGTCTGTAAGTCTCTATGTTCCCCCTAAGATTTTCTGTCGAGATCCTTCTTTCCAGTGTTTTCAATAATTGAAGTTCACACTCTGTCAAAACCGCTGCATAAATCCAAGCCCTGACAGTTGCCTCTATGAACCCAGCAGATGCTCCTAGGGAAGTAACTGAACCATGTGTTCATTATACTAAGATGTCTACTCCTCCTTTGCTAGGCCTCAAGGGATAATCCTTCAGAATACTGTTAACATTCTAGGGCTTTCAATATAATTTAAAACATTATACCAAATGGCTGAGAAGCACTTGAAAAAATGTTCAACATCCTTAATCAGCAGGGAAATGCAGATCAAAACAACCCTGAGATTCCACCTCACACCAGTAAGAATGGCTAAGATCAAAAATTCAGGTGACAACAGATGCTGGCGTGGATGTGGAGAAGGGAACACTCCTCCATTGTTGGTGGGAATGCAAGCTGGTTCAAACACTCTGGAAATCAGTCTGGCGGTTCCTCAGAAAATCGGACATAGTACTACCGGAAGATCCTGCAATACCCCTACTGGGCATATATCCAGAAGATATTCCATCTGGTAATAAGGACACATGTTCCACTATGTTCATAGCAGCCTTATTCATAATAGCCAGAAACTGGAAAGAACCCAGATGTCCCTCAACAGAGGAATGGATACAAAAAATTTGGTATATTTACACAATGAAGTACTACTCAGCTATTAAAAACAATAAATATATGAAATTCTTAGGCAAATGGATGGATCTGGAGGCCATCATCCTGAGTGAAGTAACCCAATCACAAAAGAACTCACATAACATGTACTCACTGATATGTGGATATTAGCCCAGAAACCTAGACTACCCAAGATACAATTTACTAAACACATGAACCTCAAGAAGAAGGAAGATCAAAATGTGGAGATGTCACCCCTTCCTAGAATTAAGAACAAAGCACACATTGAAGGGGTTACAGAGATCATGTGTGAAGCTAAATCCAAAGGATGGACCCAATGACTGTGGCTGCCAGGGATCCATCCCACAATCAGCCACCAATCATAGACACTATAGCATATGCCAGCAAGATAGTGCTGAAAGGGCCCTGATATAGCTGTCTCGTGGGAGACTATACCAATGCCTGGCAAACATGGAGGTGGAAGCTCACAGTCACCTATTAGATGGAACTAGAGAAAGTACCCAAGGAGCTGAAGGGGTCTTCAACCCTATAGGTGGAAGAATAACATGAACTAACTAGTACCTCCTGAGCTCATGTCTCTAGCTGCATATATAGAAGAGGATGGCCAGTTGGCCATCATTGGGAAGAGAGGCCCCTTGGTCATGCAGACTTTATATGCCCCAGTACAGGGGAACGCCAGGGCCAAGATGTGGGAGCGGGTGGGGAGGCGAGCAGGGCCGGGAGGGGGGAGGGTATAGGGAACTTTCTGGATAACACTTGAAATGTAAATGAAGAAATTATCTAATTAAAAAAAAAAGGGGGAAAAAACATTATTTTCACCATGTGTAGTTCTCAAGAGAAGGACTAAGTAAGTTTAATAGAAGAAAGATATTTGCTTTAAAAAAAATTGTGTGTGCTTCTCAGCCATTCAAGATCCCTCAGTTGTAAATTCTCAGTTTAGATCTATATCCCCCCCCCGTTTTTTTTTAATTGGGATTTTTTTTTTTTTTTTTTTTTTTTTGGTGATTAACTTCTTAAGTTCTTTATATATTTTGGATATTAGCCCTCCATTGGATGTTGGGGTTAGTGAAGATATTTTCCCTATCTGTAGGTTGCCAATTTGTCTTATCAACTATGTTTTTTGCCTTACAGAAGCTTTCCAGTTTCATGATGTCCCATTTATAAATTCTTGATCTTAGAGCATGAGCCATTGGAGTTCTGTTTAGGGAATCTCCCCCTGTGCCAATGAATTCAAGGCTATTTCCCACTTTGTCTTCTATTAGATTCAGTGTATCTGGTTTTATGTTGAGGTGCTTTATCCTCTTGGACTTGAGCTTTGTACAAGATAACAAATATGGGTCTAATTTCATTCTTCTACATATAGAGAGCTAGTTAGACTGGCACCATTTATTGAAGATGCTTTCTCATTTCATTTTATATTTTTGGCATCTTTGTCAAAGATCAGCTGATCATAAGTGTGTCTGGGTCTTCAATTCTATTCCATTGATCAACACGTCTGTCTCTGTACCAATACCATGCAGTTTTTATCACTATTGCTCTGCAGTAAAGCTTGAGGTCAGGGATGGTGATTCCTCCAGCTGTTCTTTTATTGTTAAGAATTGTTTTCGTTATTCTGTTTTTTTTTTTGTTTTTTTTTTTTTTTTTTTTTTTTTTTTTTTTTTTTTTTTTTTTTTTTTTTTTTTTTTTTTTTTTTTTTTTTTTTTTTTGTTTTGTTTTGTTTTGTTTTGTTGCCTTTCAAGATGAATTTGAGAATTGTTCTTTCTATATCTTTGAAGAATTGTGTTGGGATTTTGATGAGGATTGCATTGAATCTATAGATGGCCTTTGGTAGGATAAAATTCTTAGATGATAGCACATGTTGGAGAGGATGTGGAGAAAGAGGAACACTCCTCCATTGGTCTTGGGCTTGAAAACTGGTACAACCACTCTGGAAATCAATCTGGAGGGTCCTCAGAAAATTGGAAACTGATCTACCTGAAGACTCAGCTATACCACTCTTGGGAATATAAAGATGTCCTACAATGCCACAGGGGCACATGTTCCACTATGTTTAAACTGGCCTTATTTGTGATAGCCAAAAGCTAAAAACAACCTAGATGTCTCACAACAGAAGAAGAGATGCAGAAAATGAGGTTATTTTACATAGTGGAATGCTACTCAGCTATTAAGAATGAGGACATCCTGAGTTTTTCAGGCAAATGGACAAAATTGGGCATATCATCCTGAGTGATGTAACTCAGAAACAAAAAGACATCCATGGTATGTATTCACTAATAAGTGGATATTAGCCATAAATAAATAAATAAATAAATAAATAAATAAATAAATAAATAAATGCAGAATACTCAAGATACAGTCCAGAGAGCTCAAAAAATTCAACAAGCTGAAGTGCCCAAGAGAGGATACCTCCATCCCACTTGGAAGAGTGAAGAAAGAAATCACAAGTGGGGAAGGAGGAAGGGAGGGACCTGGGAGGGAAAGTGAATGGGTGGGGAAATGGGGGGAGAGGGGAAACTGATCTGATATTGGGTGAAGGAAAGGGACTGAAGTCCTGAGGGGCAGCAGAAAGATTGTAAACAGGCAACCTCAGGAAATACAAGCTTGAGGAGACCCCTTAGAATGCACCAAAGACCTGGAAAGTAAGAGACTCCCAGGACTCAAAGGGAGAGACCTTACATGACATGCCAGACAGAAGAGAGAGGGAACTTACTGAGCCCACCCCTGCAGGAAGACAGGACATCAAGTGAGAGAAGAGATTGCCAACCCATCGTTACATCTCCCAAAATTTTACCTGTCTGAAAGAATTACAGGGATGGAAATTGAGAGGAGCCTGAGGAAAAGAAGGTCCAGCGACAGGCCCAAAGAAACAGGCTATGGAGTGCTCACAAAAAGGGACCCATCATGACCGAAAGACCCAACAAGCAGCTGAAAGAGTTAGATGCATATATTTGCACCCAACCAATGGACAGAAGCAGCTGACCCCTGTTGTTGAATTAGGGAAGGTTGAAAGAAGCTGAGGAGATGGGCGATCCTGTATGAGGACTATTAGTCTCAATTAATCTGGACCCCCAAGATCGCTCAAACACTGGACCACCAAACAGACAGGAAACACCAGCTGATATGAGGCCCCAAACACACATACTGCAGAGGACTTCCAGGTCTGTGTTCATTCAGAGATGATGCACCTAACCCTTAAGAGACTGGAGGCCCCAGAGTGTTTAGAGGTCAGGTGGGGTAGGGTGGGGGCATCCACGTGGATACAGGGTCAGGTGTGGGATGTGGGATGTGGAGTAGTCATAGGGTGGATGGAGGGGCAGAGAATGAAATATGGAGTGTAAAAAATAAATTGAAAATAAAAAAAAAATTAAAATTGTGTGTGTTTGTGTGTGTTATGTACACCTGATCACAGGTGTGTGTGTGGTATGAGGCTACAGATATGTAATAATATATGGAGTTCAGAGAAAGACCTGTTGGGATTTATTTTCTCCTCAACCACGTGGAATTTTAACTGAACTCAGGATTGGCAGAAGATACATTAATTCACTGAACCATATTACCAATTTGTCATTTGCCTTAAAAAAAAAAAAAAAGGAAAAAAAAAAGGAAAAAAAAGGAAAAAAAGGAAAAAAAAGAAAAAAAAAAGCAGAAATTAAAAATTGCTCAGCAATTTTTTTCACTGTGCTCAAAACAGTTTAGAAGACATAGGACATAAAATGTAGAAATATTTTTAATTGAAAAATTACTAATAATTTCCCTGCTTCCCTTTTCCAGCTCCATGTAATCTGATAAAAACATATTACATATGCCATTGTATTGAAAATTAAAATTAAATTACACAGTAATTGATGCTTCCAAAGACATCTGAGCATGTGTGGTACAATAAGATAATAATATGCTTCAATTGAAAGATCAGTGGTATAATAATTTCATCCCTTGTTACTAGGAAAATTTTGAAAATTAAGAAACTTTACAGAAATTTAAAAAGGAAATAACTGAAATGCCATCAATTTCTCTGTCTTCAAAAGTGGTGTATACAGCTCATCAAATATTAGCAATAAGTTTTGATGCCTAGGATTGATAAGTTGTATATAATTTACTGTTGCTTGCCTTGCCTTGCACAGTATAGAAACAAGTTCTTTATTGCTTTCATGTACAATGTGATAAAAATAGAACTGTTGATGCATACTTTACAAAATGAGTGAGATACTTAACATGAATTGTCAAGGAGCCCAATTTAAGGATCAACTGGAATGATCTCTTTTCATGCATGTAGGGGGTTATCTAGGTAGGAGTAACTGAGGTGTGAAAACCCACCTACTGTATGTTGGTGCAGTGTGCCATTGACTGAGATGCTGGTAAAAGGAGATGAGCAGAGACATGCACTCACTTCTCCTGCCATCCTGACTGTGGACACAATGTAACCATTCCTCTGAATCCGCTGCAAACATAAAATCTAGATGGTGATCAGGTGTACCTAGGAACTGAGTTCTAACCTAAACTGTTTCTGTTTTTGTCAATGGGTTTTTATCAGAACAAGTAAGGAAGTCAGTCAGTCTCCAACAATGCAGGGGTAAAGGGTAGGCATCTAAAAGGTCAGTGACAGGAAACAAGGCAGGAAGAGAAGTCACAAGAGGAAAATAAAGATGGCAAATGTCCAGCTTCTTCATCATAAGCCTAACTACAGAGAGGCCTAAAAGGCAAGCCAGTAGTTTATCTAGGCAGTAGTGAGCCTATAGCTGGAGTAGTGCAGCCAGAACCATGTCAGAACATGCCAGCCTCCTAACAAATATGACAAAACTAATAATAATAATAATAATAATAATAATAATAATAATAATAATAAAGTGCAGGAAGATCCTTCAAAACTCAGTCCTGATTTGGGTTAGAGTCAGTCTCTCTCTCTCTCTCTCTCTCTCTCTCTCTCTCTCTCTCTCTCTCTGTCTCTGTCTCTGTCTCTCTGTCTGTCTCTCTGTCTCTGTCTCTGTCTCTCTCTCTCTCTCTCTCTCCCTTTCTCTGTCTCTTTCTCCCTGTATTTCTGTCTCTTTGTCTCAGTCTCCCTCCCTAGCACCCTCCCTTCCTCTGGTTTCTTTGCGCCCCCTGGCCCCCCAATTAATAAATGAAACTTCCTTTACAGGGTTATACTGATCTTGTGTCTGAGATTTCCCTTCAGTTTGTTTTGATTCTGATTATTTCTGCTTTTTAATTCTGGACCTGACAGAGAAAAATAAACCTGATCAAGCCCCTCAATTGTAATACAGGGACATAACAACTAATTAGTGGAAACAATTCTTCTCATTAAGAAAAGAATTACTAACAAATTTACTTCATATATTTCATAATAATTATTTAATGAAGCCTTTAAGTGTCTCTGCTTTCACTATTATAAAAATAATAAAATGTTGAACTTTTGTAAAGATGCACATATATAATTATATGAAAATATAGATATTATTTCTCATTTATTTTACAGGTATACAAGTTCATATATTTGCCCATAGTTATTCCTGTGGTGAGGAATATAATATGATGATTAATAAAAGTTTTTCAAGCATAAAATTATACTCAAACAAAATGAGTAGATTATATAAGCAGAAAAAGAATATATTTAACTATGTGCCATATAAAATTGTTTATACATTTTCATTGTTGTCATAAAATATATTTAATTTCTTGGTTCAGCTATTTGATAGAAACAAATAGGGGTTAGCTCTCTCACATGGAGTGGGTTTCAAGTTGTGGCAGTCCTTGGTTATCTGTTCCCTCAGACTTTGATCCATCTTTAGCCCTGTGTATCTTGTATGCAGGACAAATTTGGGGTTAAAGGTTTTATGGGAAGATTGATGTCCCCCGTCTTTTCTCTGGAAGTCCTCTGCTTGGCTACAGAAGGTGACCAGTCCTCTCCCAGCCTACTTCTCCGCAAAACTATCCACCATCCTCACCCTGCCTCCTTCTCACGCCCTCTTCTTCCCAGTTTCCTCTCTTCATCCACCTCTCATGAGGTTTAGTTTCCCCTTCTGAGTGAGATTCACACATTCTCCCTGGGACTGCCATATCAACCAGTTTATTTGGGTCTCTGTACTGTGGCACGGTGGTCCTGCATTTTATGGCTACTGTCTGCTTCCAAGGTAATACATACCACAGGTGTCTTTCTGGCTCCCGTTTACCTTACTCCTGAGAGGCTTCATTGAGCAGCAGATGGAGGCAGATGCACAGACCCACAGACAAACATCAGGCAGAGCCTGGGGAGTCTTGCGGAAGAGTTTGGGATAGAAGTGAGAAAGCCAGAAGGGTCAAGGAGACCATAAGGAGACCTACAAAGTCAACGAACCTGTGACCGTGGCAGAGTGGGTCATAACGCCTGGACAGCCAGCCAGAGAACATGGGAGAGCTGGACCTAAGACCCCACTACAAGCTTGTGTGTAGATTGGTCTTCATGTGAATCCTCTAGCAAGTGAAACAGATGCTGTCTCATTCTGTCTCCTGCCATTGGAACCCCTTTCCTTGCCTGGACTGCCAGGTTGGGTCTGGTCAGGAAGAAGATATGCTGAGACCTGCTAGGATTAGACGCCGCAGGATGGGGTGGTATCCAAGGGGGCTCCTTTTCTCTGAGGAGACGACAAAGGAGCTATCAGGAAGTATTTTATAAGGTTGATCTGGGAAGGAAGAAAGGAGAGGAAGCTATGATTAGAATGTAAAGTGAATAAAAAGACAAAGTTATTGGGAAAAATAAATAAAAAGAAATAATACATGACTTTAAAAAGTCTTTTAGTGGAAATTTAAGCATAACCAATTGTTTAGATTGTGCTATACTAGACCTGAAACACAGCATTATAGAGTGATATAAATTTTATTTGAAATGAAGGGATTGACTCCGATGTGGCTCTGCCATTCAGGTGGGAAAGAAAAGCCAGAAGTAGCCACACTGAAAAAATAATGAAGTGTTCTTTTTGTGTATATTGAGTTTCACTGTTAGATGAAAAGATGTTGCTGATTTTGCATTCATATGAATATATCATAGCACAAACCTAGAAGATCAGTTGTAGTAAAAATTACCATTTAGACTTGATTATCATAGTATCTGTAATAGAAAGCTGATGTAGTGGGGTAACTGGCTTAGTTGTATAATCCTAACAGTCAGGTGGTTAAGGTAGAAGGTCATCCTGGGATACATAGTGAGTTCCAGAGGACTTCAGAGTAAAAAAAAAAAAAAGTTTCATGTAAAAAAATTTAAAAATATATTCCATTATATTACATTGACCTAGTCATTCATCAAAATTTTCAAAGCAAATAATTAGCTCAATGTCTGTTTGTGTAAATTTGAAATTTCCTAAGCCATTGACAATGTGTAGTATCTGATGAGAATGATTTTCTTATCGGTGAATTAAACAATGTACACATAAATGCTAATTTGACATCTCTCTCTCTCTCTCTCTCTCTCTCTCTCTCTCTCTCTCTCTCTCTCTTTCTGTATATGTGTGTGTGCACGCATGTGTTGATCTGAAGCTGAGGATCTCTAGAGGTGTGAGATGACAACATTCTGTAGTTTAAGCTCCTCATTCTGCAAAATGTCATTAGGGTATCCCCAGCTTGCCAAACAGTATCATACAAGTAGTAGTAGGCAATACTTAACTGTAATGGAGTTTCCTAGTAACTGGTTCTAGTAAGTAATTTTCAGTACTTAAACACTGGTCACCAGCAGTCTTATTATTATTTTTTTTTGTCTTTTTGTCAGATTAAGGAATACAATGTACTTAGTATAAATTTTTCAGCAAGGTATTAAAATACCATAAATTGGTAGCTGTCAATTTCTAAATAAAGCATTTGAACCTGGGAACATATGTTTTATACTGACCCACTGTGATAACTTAAATTCTAAATATCTAATTTATATTTTCTACTTTTATTAAAACTTTCTTATATAATTAAAAATAACATTCTGAGCCAAAATCATGGTAGCAAAATTGTATGTTATTTTAATAGCCCCTAGAATATTCAGAGTGTCAGGTTTTAATATCTGATTCCCAAATATCATCTTACCAATTGCATTTTTCTTTTCTTGTTTTATTTCTTCTCTCTCTCATTTTCTCTCTATGTCTCTTTATTTATTTATTTATTTATCTATTTATTTATTTATTTATTTATTTATTTATTTATAAATTTTAAGATGGGTTTTCTCTGTGTAGTCCTGCCTAAAATGGACCTAACTCTTTAGTCAGGGCTGGCCTCAAAGTCACAAGGTTCTACCTCCCAAGTGCTAAGATGAAAGTCATGTGTCACCATAGCCAGGCTTATTTTTCATGACATTGACATCATGCCTCAAATTCTGGAGATTCTTTTGCAACCACATAAGCATTATAACAATGTTTTTAATGTATCTATAATCTTGTGAAATTATTGGAAATCTAAGTCAAAAGTGGACAAAATGCTAGCCTCCAATTAAATGACTAATGTGTATTGAATTAAGTCTCATTTACTAAAAACATATAAAAATCAGATATGAATGATTGAGCCAATAATTAAAAGCCTTCACTGGGTCCAATTTAAAAGATCCAAACACAAATTATTCTCTAATTCAGCCTTAATGCTGAGAAGAAATGGAATAAACCTGTTCATATTAAATAAGCAACTGTTAAACAAAAATTTTTAATCTTATTTTCCCCAAAATTTTAAAACTAGAAAGAAAACTAAAGGTAATCAATGTTGCTTCTTTCTTGTCTTATAGATAAGTATATATTTTGCTATTCCTTTAGCAAACATAAAATGAGCTATAATTTGGAATAAAAAATTAAGAAATTAATAGAGTATTTAGTATTTAAAAGGTGTGCTTTCACATTAGCATGTAGCTAGCTTTTAACTGCAATGTTGACAATGGAATGAGCTAGTGTTATGATAATTTTACTAATTTGAATATATGGCCCAGAACTGTGCCATGTGGTTTACTACTCCACATAAAAGAGACTGAACATGGCCTCTCCTCCCATTGATGACTGTCTGTCTAGGCCATCCTCTGCTACATATGTAGCTAGAGACATGAGTTTCATCATTTTCTTTGATTTGTGGTTTAGTCCCAGGGAGCTCTGGGAGTACTGGTTAGTTCATATTGTTGTTCCTCCTATGGGTCTGCAAACCCCTTCAGCTCCTAGGTACTTTCTCTAGTTCCTTCATTGGTTACCCTGTGCTCCGTCCAATGGATCGCTGTGAGTATCCACTTCAGTATTTATCAGGTACTGTCAGAGCCTCTCAGGAGACAGCTTTGACAGGCTCCTGTCAGCAAGGTCTTGTTGTCATCAGTAGTAGTGTCTGGGTTTGGTAGCTGTTTATTGGATCAGTCCCCAGGTGGGGCAGTCTCTGGATGGTCATTCCTTCAGTCTCTGCTCTGAACTTTGTCTCTGTAACTCCTTCCATGGGTATTTTGTTCCCCCTTCTAAGAAGAATCAAAGTATCCATACGTTGGTCTTCCTTCTCAAGTCTCATGTGTTTTGCAAATTGTATCTTGGGTATTCTAAGCTTCTGGGCTAATATCCACTTATCAGTGAGTGCATATCATGTGTGTTCTTTTGTGATTGGTTTACCTCATTCAAGAGGTAAATCCTCCAGATTTATCCATTTGTCTAAGTATTTAATAAATTCATTGTTCTTAATAGCTGTGTAGGCCCTTGGTCCTGTGAAGGTTCTATGCTCCCATATAGGGAAAGCCAGGGCCAGGAAGTAGGAGTGGGTGGGTTGAGGAGAAGAGGGAGGTGGGAAGGAATAGGTGATTTTTGAAGTGAAATCTAGGAAAGGGGATAACATTTGAATTATAAATAAAGAAGATATCTAATAAAAAGAGAGAGAGAGAGACTCAACATAATGCCCCCATGAGAAACTAACCTTGGTGGCAGTAGCAGGAGGCTGGCTTTTCAAATTACATACATACTTAGGAAGCAGAGACTAAACAGGGAGGAAGGTTGGACTATAACACATCATGGTCAACTCCACTGAACTACTTCCTTTAAATAGACTCCATCTCATAAAGGATCTGCAACTTCCCCAAACAGCATGACCATTTTTTAAGATGATTGAAGGAGCAAGCACTAGAATAACTGAGTACATGGTACTTTTCCTGTTCAAAGTTCATACACTGCGAAACCAATAAGAGTGTGGAGTTGTTTGACACTGGAATTGATACATACCAATGGTTATTATATTATTACACCATCCTTATTGGTAGTATATTAATAGATAGATAGATAGATAGATAGATAGATAGATAGATAGATAGATAGATTCAAATTAATGCACAGTTAACAGGGATTTCTTCCATCAATTAACAATCAAAAAAGGTCCTGTAATCATGACTCCGGGCTAATCTGTTCTAGTCCATTCCTTATTGGAGCCTTTCTTTTGTGATAACCATATGGTATGTCAAGTTAACAGAGAATGGCAACCCGGACAGAGCCATAAGCAGTTTCTGAACAGTAAGGAATCTGAGTCTGTCCAGGGTACCTCTACATCTATTGAAGTCTATTTAATGCACATCCACTTCCACTTTACCTAAACAAAAAAAAAAAAAAAACGTCCAATGGGATATTTAAGGTTAGTGTGTGTGTGTGTGTGTGTGTGTGTGTGTGTGTGTGTGTGTTTGTTGTTGTTGTTGTTGTTTATGTAATAGAAATTCATCCAAACCCCATGCCACTGGTTGTCTTATTATGTCATCATTTCATGGAATAGGGTTTGGATAATGAAAGAATCATGTGTGTAGTATGTTTTCTCAAACAAGCTTGAACAGAATGCTTAGAGGTTAGGAAATGAACCCCATCTTACAGTAGCTCTTGACTTCATAGGACTTCTACTTTATTTTCAGGAGGGTGAACTTGCTAAGAGAATTTTGTAAAGCTATTATTAGGAACAGCTTGAATGGGGAAGATAAGGCCTGGCAAATCAATTTCATTGCAAGCTGGGATAGGGTAACTAAGAGGTTGAAATCTGGGGCAGGAAAACTGAAGACTTATAAGAGTAATTTGCTCCCAGCAACCAATTTTTCATATTTCTTAAGGTAAGATTTGAAAAAGCAATTGACAAGAAATATTCATATAGTTGTTTTTAATAATAGCACATTCACTATCTGTCCTTCGACAGAAGTTTGGTGACTGTTGTCAGAGAAGCATATTAGCAACTTTAAAAGTCCCATGCAAAGAGTAATAGAAGGAGTTTATTAAAGACTAGCTCATATATGGTAAGCGAATTTGAAGAATACCCACTGGAAGAGATTGTAGTTATTCATCAGACATACATCCCTAATGTTGGTACTGTGAAAAAGACACAGAATTTTTTTTCAGAAACACTATCAGTTGTTTTTGCTTTCACCATTAAAACTGGATGTGAGACATAAGAGTTTCTTGTGTTCCCAACAGTCTCATCAAGGAATTACTTACAGTACTCTGTCTTTCAAATTACCCACTTCAAATTTAATATCTGATAAATTTGGTTGATGTATTTAGTGCCTCAGTCACTTTTCTCTTTTCTAGGGAAAAGTGGATAGACAAAGCTAAGGACACTTATTTTGGTTAATACTCTCTTCATAGAAATCATATGCTCTCTAGATATAATCAGTAGTTTCTTTTTATTGCAAATAATATTAAGGGCTTTTAAGGTGAGGTATAGAAATCAAAGTTATGCAGTCATTGGAAGATTGTTAATTCTACACTTTCTTAATAACCACTAACGTGCTAATTGCTGTTCATTCCCCACAATCTTAATGGTAAAGCTATATTAAAAAATCCTCAGAAAAGTAGTTACTTTTTTCTTTTTCTGAAGATGTACAAAAAACTCTATTCTTCCAAGTGTCATTATGATATTTATGTTTCAACTGGTGTCTCTCCAGATTTCCTTTCTTCAATTGTCTAAGATTTTATTTATTTATTTTTTGTCTTTTCTGGCTAGCTGCATCTGCTGACTTTATTGTGGTATCAAAATGGGACATTTATTCCTCCATAATTTGGCAGAAAGAACATCTCTAGGATTAGAGATGAATATAGCTAGAGACCTCTCTTGGAAAGCAGCTTTGGCAGCCTTATATTCTCAACATGATATTCAGCATTGTTCCAGCCAAAACTGCCTCATGTAGTCCTTATTTAATGATTCTGTGACTATGTGCAGTATTTTAGTGACAAAGGAGCTACCAGTTCAGAAGTCTGGGAAGATTCTCAGTAGGAAAGTTATTTGAATTACTCTTGAAAGAAACCTCAGACTTATATAGTATTACATATGCAGCTGGGAGTTGGAAATAGCATAGCCATTGCTGGACCCTTTTTAAAAATTATATCCTGCTGCTTTTCAACACATTTTTCCATCTTAGTTTTAAACAAGTAACTAAACACTAGTTTCACAATTGGTGAAAATGGGGATTTACCAGGGAATGGAGTTCATCAGCAACTCTGAGGTATAAGAAAAGCTTTCACTGTCGTTCCTAGCTATTGTTTAGCTTTAACTCAATTTCTAGAGATCATCTTTTAGTTTACAAATTTTACATTATAGTTTTTTTTTCTTTTCTTTTCTTTTCTTTTCTTTTCTTTTCTTTTCTTTTCTTTTCTTTTCTTTTTGGTAAAGTATCAAAAAATAACTTATCTAAAGAACTGCAAAAGGAATAGGAAAAAAATAGAAGCAACCAAAAGGAATAATGTAGATGAATCAGACTAGGAAGTGAGATTGGTACAGGTTAAGTTTAATTACTTCCTTAGTTATTGAAAATGAAAATCAAATTTAAGCCATAATTTTTCCTGAAGGTAAGCACATGGTTAATTAATAGTATCAGATTTCCTTTAGGCACTACAAAATGTTTTTAATCCATAAATGTCAGAGAAGAATATCAAAATGTAAATAAATGATATTTTCCATGCAGAGAAAGCCCTCACAAAATAGATGGAATACTATAAAATCCTTTGGGCTTTTTATATTTAGCAAGTTTCTTTTTTAAATTAATGTATTTATTTATTCATTTTACCTCCTGATCACAGTCCTCTACCTCCTCTCCTCCCAGTCCCACCCTTACAAATGCTTACCCCTATTAATTCATCCCCATCTTCTCAGAGAGGAGGAAACTCACTTGTTGGAACCACCTCATCTTTGGACAACCAGTTCCAGCATAACTAAGTCCACCCTCTCCCACTGAGGCCAACCAGGTAGTCCAGTTAGGGGAAGGGAATCTAAGGACAGGCAATAGAGTCAGAGAAAGCCTGTGCTCTAATTGTTAGGGACCCACAATAGACCAAGCTGCACTTATGCTCCAAATGTGGAGGATGCCTAGGAACCACTCCTGCATGCTCTTTGGTTTGTGTTTCAGTCTTCGTGAGCCTCATGGACCCAGGCTCGTCGGTCTATAGGTCTTCTTGTGGTGTCCTCCAGTCCTCTTGTTGTTGGATTCTATCCCCGAAATTTCCACAAGTCTCTCTGCGGTCCGACTGATGTTTATCTGAGGGTCTCTGCACCAGTTTCCACCTGCTGAAAGTTTGTAATTCCTGGACTTTCCCCCCTTTTCTCCCTCCCCCCACCTTTTTTTTGGGGGGGGGGGTGGAGACAGGGTTTCTCTGTGTAGCCCTGGGTGTCCTGGAACTCACTCTGTAGACCAGGCTGGCCTTGAACTCAGAAATATGCCTGTCTCTGCCTCCCAAGTGCAGGGATTAAAGGTGTACTGCGCCACCACTGCCCGGCTCCTTCTCTCCCTTTTATGCTACCTATACCCTTTACTTTGTATGAAATGAAAGAAAAATAGTTATCAACCATGATATAACACTTAGGAACTTTTTAAAATATACATGGATTTATCATTTGATATCCTTCCTCATGCTTCTTGATATAAACATAGGTGTGTACTCTTGCTAATTTTATGCAATTCTCCAAGATCCTTCCTTCCCATACCTACAGTGGACTGCAGGTCACATGGTACATTCAATATGTTTCAAGTAAATTGTGATTCATTCTAATATTAACAGTGCTAGAACATTATATCTTAGAGAACATTGAATTAGGTACAATATCCACGTGCCAGTGAAAGTTGAGATTGTCCCTTTTATGTGCTTTTAAGGGGTCCTGGGAAGATCTCATTTCTAGTTTGTACCGTTTGAACTTCTATATGTGCTTCTCAGAATATTCTAGAGTCTAGAATCTAGCCTCTTTGATATTTCAATAAAGGATTCTAGAATATGAAGAACATAGATTTATTAATGTAAATTCTTTATGTGTGTACTGTATTAAATTGTCACAGCCTAGTAAAGGTTTTCTAGGTTTGGGGATCTTTTAATCATTTTGCATAGCACTATTGTAATAAATTTGTATCAGGAAAAAAAAATGTATGTTTCAGAATTGTTAGAGTGTTAAAGAACTACCAGCTCCCCCTGCATTTAATTATAATATTAAAGAGTAAACATATTATTACTTTAAAAACAAATGTTTGTTTGTTCTGCTGACCTCATACCATATATTGAGATGCATTACAGACACAGAGAAGGATTAATTAGATCAGTTTTTTTTCCTGCTAGCAGTCTACAGACCCACAGGAAGCCATTTACTCCCATGTTGTAAACTTCTTCTATTCATTAAAAACATAGTCTGACAGCAGCTGTCATCTCTGTCATGAGTTCCTGGACTAAAGAAACAAATTTCTAAAAATATGTTGATGTTGACAGACCCTTTAAAAATGGAAAATCCTCTACTTCTAGAATTTCAGGTGGCTTTGTGCCCATGAAGAAGAAATATACCTTCCATTGAAATTCAGGAGACTCCGGTCCAACACAATGAGGACAGGAAGGTAGGGTAGTGAAATAGGAGCTCCATCATAAAAGAACATAGGGAAAGCTCTGAGTTGGTGAGAGCAGGCTTCTGATATCATTTTGTCTACGTTTATTGATATTCCTGTCATCATGACCTGCCAATACATCACATCTCTAAACTATGTTTTCCAATTCCTCATGCTGAGTCAGGATGGTGTCATCTTTGATTTGTGAGTCATAAGGGAATCTCACATGTCACATATACCAGTCACACATGATATTCTTTGCTTAGCCACAGTAGTGTCCCAAGAAAGTAGTCGAATTTTTTTTTTTTTTTTTTTTTTTTTTTTTTTTTTTTTTTGGTTTTTCGAGGCAGGGTTTCTCTGTATAGCCCTGGCTGTCCTGTAACTCACTTTGTAGACTAGACTGGCCTCGAACTCAGAAATCCGCCTGCCTCTGCCTCCCAAGTACTGGGATTAAAGGCGTGTGCCACCATGCCTGGCAATTTTAATCCAGGAAAATGAGTGGATTTAAAGCATATCATATCCTTTTACACAAAAGTAACTTTGTTTCTTTTTTTTTTTCCATTTTTTATTAGATATTTTCTTAATTTACATTTCACATGCTATTCCGAAAGTCCCTTCCCCCCTCCCTGCTCCCCTGCCCACCCACTCCCACTTCTTGGCCCTGGTGTTCCCCTGTATTGGGGCATATAAAGATTGCAGTACCAAGGGGCCTCTCTTCCCAATGATGGCCGACTAGGCCATCTTCTGCTACATATGGAGCTAGAGACACAAGTTCTGGGGGTTCTGGTTAGTTCATATTGTTGATCCTCTTCTAGGGTTGCAGACACTTTCAGCTCCTGGGGTTCTATCTCTAGCTTCTCCATTTTGGGCCCTGTGTTCCATCTTATAGATGATTATGAGCATCCACTTCTGTACGAGACAGCTATATCAGGGTCCCTTAAGTAGGCACTAGCTGTCCTATGCCATAGTGTCTGAGTTTAATGACTGATTATGGGATGGATTCCCCCTGGTGGGGTAGTCTCTGTATGGTCCATCCTTTCATCTTAGCTCTAAACTTTGTCTCTGTAACTCCTTTCATGGGCATTTTGTTTCCTATTCTTTTATATTACTCTTTAGAAGAACTTAAGTCTTGCTATTAAGATAGATAATAGCACTTGCTTTAATAGTACTATTTTCAGCATCCTTAAAGGTGTATTTGAAATATGGCATAGTAGAGAGAGAGATACTTCAGTAGACGGTGGTGGTAGCTCTGTACTCAGGGTACCTTTCTGATCTTTCTCTCCATGTTGTCGCAGCAGAGGAGAAAAAAATAATTGAAATTATATAAAATGGAGATTTATAAATTTTCTTCAAATAATTAAAATATAGATGTCAGAAAAAGCACAGATACAACTCATTAATTGGTCTTTAATGAAGAAAAGAAAGCTCTAGTGTTTTTATGGTTAGTAATAACTGGTATATTAACTCAAGTATTTTTAAAAAATACTTGCCAGGTCATAATTGTCATCACTAAGTTTAAAACTAAAATAAATTAACATATTGAAAACAAAGTACTTAAAAGCAATTAGTTCTTCTCATTCTTCCAGAAGATGTTCTTAATTATGTAACTATTTGAAAATATTTATATTGCATAACTCCAAATTTCTAGTTGTTATCTCTCCAATTGTGATAAACTGTTTCTTCAAAAAATCCAACCTGGAAGTCATGAAGAATTTGTTACATTATTAGGCAGAAGATTTTATTTGCTTTACCTAGATTTGAATTTTAAAATGAAGTTTATACCCTTGCCCACTTGAGTACTAATGATAAAAGATTAAATCTAACATATCTTCATTTTATATACTTTTGACGAATTTTAAATATTGATACCCATTTGCTGAAATGAACATTATTTCTGGATTTTGGTTTCCATGATAGATTGCAAAATCATTGTCCTTTTGCCCATGTCATTTTTTATGACAAAGGCAAATACATCTATATATACAAATGCATACTTGTGCCTGAGAAATGGAAGGTCTTACTGGGTGCAGAGAATGGAAACTTTTAAGGAAGACAATCACAGGAAGAGCCTTCTAGATTGTAATCTGATGGTTTACTGGACAAATATTAGGTGCTTTGTTGCCTTCTTCTTGCTAATTTGAAGTCAAAAGTAGCCTACATTAATAGCTATAAAGGTGGTATCTTGAAAAATGAAAAGCAGTTGATAATGTTAAACTGTAGTTCATACTCTTTCAACACAACATTATAAACAGTGCCTTCTCATAAGCATACAGGAATGACTGCAGAATTTTGACATAAAATATAATAAGGAGTTCAAAAGAGACAAAGGCTACTGTGACCCAGAAGACACATCAGTGGACAAGAACCACTGGGTGAAATTTATTCATCATTAAATCACATATCTGTCATATTCTTGTTATAATATGTTTTGTACTTTATGAAATGGGAATATACTTGGTTGAAGAATATGTTTTCAGTGTGATTCATCCCTGAATTTGATTCAGGTACTATAAAAATATACTCTATCTATCTATCTATCTATCTATCTATCTATCTATCTATCTATCCATCCATCCACCTACCTACCTACCTACCTACCTACCTACCTACCTACCTACCTATCTATCATCTTCCTACTTATTTATTTTTCATAATTTAAAATAACTATTCAACAACCTTTGTGGCAATAATTGAGTCGTTTATCTCAAGTAAGCTTTTCTAGAATAACAATGTTCACATTCAGTAGAGGATTCAAAAACATCCTCTTTGTAGCAAGAACATCATAATTCTAAAAAGTAGATTGACAAATGAAAGACTAGAAAATATTTAACACTAGACATGTGTAAAAACTCAATCATATGACTTCAATCCATCATGATATTATACTTTTTTCATTGCATTTAACAGAAGACAAAAAAAACATTGAGAACATTTTTCTTATTCATACTAATCTGATTTCATTTAGTGAGGAATGTATATATTAGGAAATTATAGATATTTGTACAGGGATGTATAGCTATGATAAAAATTATGAAACAGTCTCATCCAAATTGTTTTGAAGGGCAGAAAGATGGCTGAGTGGTTACAAGTACTCACTTTCTTGGATGAACGCAGTTTAATTCCAAGCACCCTGTGATGATTCACAATCATTCACAACTTTGTCTCAAAGAGATGCAATACCCTATTCTGACTTCTATGGACACCAAACATATATCTGATGCCTTTATACATGTACAGGCTAAAATCTCACACATAAAATTAGATGAGAAATCTAATTTTAAAAAAAGGAAACCATGTTTGTTATATATGTTCCATCCTTCATTTATGCATTTCAAACTGCATATTTTATAGTTCTACTTAATTTTTTATTATACTTAAAACTGACCTAAAGTAAACATTATCTCATTCTATAATAAGTAAATATATTATAAACATGAATAAAAATCACACTGTAGCATTTTAAGCAAATCATATTTTTAAGGCATCGATTAAGTACAAAACAGAACAAAATTAAAATGTAGATAGCCTGATTATTTCACAAAGCAATTGTGCAAACAGCAACCTGGTCACAATGCAGTCATATTTATATACATGTAAACATATTCTATTTATATTGAACTTTGTAAGTGAAATTTCATTTTATGATCATATCAAAGTGATCTTGAAAAGGATTGACAAAATCCTAGATTGTTTGAATAATCAAGCTTGCATTCAGCTTTTGATTGCTAACTATATTATTCAAAAGCTTTTGGTTGATCTGAACAAAAAGAAATAGATTGAAACCAGCTCTGAACCTCCTTTTGTGCATTTCCACTTCCTCATTCAATAAATAACCATATTAGGTAGTCACAGTCCTATATAATTTCAATCCAGAACTATATAGTCATGCCTGAATGGACGTGGTGCTGTGATAATAGCTATAATTTTAGAGTGCATACTGTACTTTGTGAACCCATTAGGACTTAACTGAGCAGACTCAAAATATCAGATATTACCTAAAAGTTATAACTAAGATTACCATAGCCTTTTCTTAAAGAGATCTGCTCCAATATTTTGAGTCTAGTTTTGAATCCAATCAAAATGACTCCAGCAACTCTCTACCTCTGAAATGCTACAGTATTCACTGATAGCCAGTAACTGATTTATTTGCTGCTCATACAATGTATAGAACACATCATGTTATGTATGATGGCTCTAATTGGTAACAATTAGTGGCACAATGGAAATACATGGACAATTCACCCAGGATCCTTGCAATGCCACACATACATAACCAGACTTTTTTTTTTTCCCCTAGAGAAACAGCATAGTCAATTGAACTAAAAGGAAATCTTCCTCTTTTGTCTATTGCCAGTTTATTGCAATGCATTTGTGTGTTTGTGTTGCATATTTTCTATATAATAGTAGGACTGATGTAACCTGTTGCAAAATATTACTGATTATTCCATGTATGGGTATGTTGTGGCTTCATTTTCATTAAACTCTCTAAAGTGTTTCTTTCTTTATTTCTTCCTTGACCAAGTTTTTATTGAGCATTGTTCCAATTTTATCATTCATTCTACTGTCCTTTGTTTATGCTGTTTCCAATAAGTATGTCTATATGAACAAAATGCTTCCCTCCCTCTCAAAAACTCTACTGATCTGTAATTAAAATCTATCATACATAATATCTATACTGAGTTGCATCTGTTTCCTTTCTCATTTAGTCTTTCATTCAGGCCAAGCAGGAAGTGCCCTGTCCTCTCCGAAAACTTTGAATATATAATAAAATATGCTCCACAGTTAATGATAATTTTTGAAAATATGTTTCTAGAATTACAGTGAATAATATAGAATAATATTTTAGCATGCCTTTATGCATGCGGTATGTGTCTATATCTGTATACCCAAGTGTTTCTGAGATACATGTCTGTCAATGCCTAAAATTAATGGTTTGTTTCTTCCTTGGTCATTCTTCTCTATATTTATTGATTTAAGGTCTCTCACTAAATCAAGTGTTTGCTTATTATAGGTTGGGTGGCATTCAGCTTGATCAAGAGATCACTTTTTTTCTGTCTCCTGAGTGTTGGGATTACTGATAGCTGCCATTTTCTTTTTAAATGGCTTGTCAGAATCCAGATTCTGGAACTCACACATTAGTGGCAGGTGCTTTACCCACCTGTCCTTGACTACAACATCAGATTAGTATTTGAAAGTGTCAGTATATATCTGTTTAATATTGACATAGTATTATTGTTAACATTATTTTTTAGTAGTTTCAATATTTATTTAGAAACACAAATTTTAAAGACTAAAAGCTCTGTAAACATATAGTGGCTAAAGTAAATGTTATTAGCCACGTAAAAATATAACTCTCAAGCTGTATTTTGCAGTGATTATCAATATCATAGTGTATAGACAAAGCAGTATTAACTTATCAAATAGTATCTTCAAATTTTAACAATGGTTATAATGGTTCATCATCAAATCCAAGGACTAGATATAGTATTTTACAAAGTATACACTGCCTCTTCAGAATTTATATTCTTCCAGACAAAGAAATGAACATTGGAGAATAAAAGTAAAGAAGTCAACATAGAAATAATTCAACCTGAAGCTGTCATTATCTAAAAATAGAATGTTAGTTTAAAGACTAATATCAACTGTGTTATAGCTGGACCTCACAACAAATGTCTGGGACATAATGTGACTGGTCTGTATAGGTCAGGAAGCTTTCATATGTGCTTAATTCAATATCCATTTTCAAGATCCTATAATATACTACAGAATGATGTTAGAGGCACATTTGTTATTGGCATGATCTAGAAATATGTTCTTTAAAATTAGTAGGGATGTTATTAGTTTGTTGGTTTTAAGACAGGAGAATAATTTGAAGCCTAGGGAGGCCTTAAACACTCACCTACCTCTGCCAACCAAGTGCTGTAATTATGAGGATATGTTACATCTTCTAACCTTTATGCATCGCTAGCGACTGAACTTAGCCATGTATATTTGCTAGTCAAGTTCATACCTAATGCAAGAGGGAGAATTTAAAGCTTCTCTTCTGAGAGACTCATCCTCACGGTAATTATGCTCTTGCAACAAAAAATTTCAAGACAACTCATCATGAAATTACAGGTTAGCTGATTTCCAATCAGGAGTTTAATTTTGTTACTTCCTTGATAAGAATAATTTCTATATAGGCTACAAAAAGAACAAATCACCATTAACAAATATTTATATTGTGAAATATAATGCATAAGAATAATGTAAACACAACTGAAAACAGCAC
Source organism: Mus minutoides (assembly GCA_902729485.2). NCBI lineage: Eukaryota > Metazoa > Chordata > Mammalia > Rodentia > Muridae > Mus > Mus minutoides. Next base: position 58,370 of record LR752775.1, read on the forward strand.
AGTAAACAGGGAAATGCTAACGTATTTTAAATCATTCTGTGATGTATTTGTGAATTACATTGTCTTCTGAATTATGTTGTGTCACTGAATGTAATACTATCATTGTGTGTTTAAATTATCACTATATAAATTTTATGTGAAAATCAAAACCGCTATTTTTTTTGAAATTTATTTACTCTTTTTTTTTCCACTCCAGAGTTTATCCCCATCCTGGCCCGACCTCTGTTCCACATCCCATCCCTCCCTCCTCCTCTTCTCCACCAGGATATTTCAACCCCCCCAACCCCTCACACCACCAGACTTCTCTATTCCCTGGGGTCTCCAGTCTCTTGAGGGTTAGGTGAATCTTCTGTGAATGAACACAGCCCTGGCATTCCTCTGCTGTATATGTCTTGGGGAACCTCATATCAGCTGGTGTATGCTGCCTGGCTTTTTTGTTCAGTGTCTGATAGATTTGGGGGGTCTAGGTTAGTTGAGACTGCTGGTCCTGCAACAGGGTCTCCCTCATTCTCAGCTCCTTCCAGCTTTTCCCTAATTCAACCACAGGGATCAACAGCTTCTGTCCATTGGTTGGATGTAAATATCTGCATCTGACTCTTTCAGCTGCTTTTATGGTCTTTTGCAAGGTAGTCATGCTAGGTCCCTTTTTTGTGAGCACTCCATAGCCTCGGTGATAGTGCCAGGCCTTGAGGCTTCTCCTTCAGCTGGATCCTACTTTACACCTGTCACTGGACCTCCCTTTTCTTAGGATCTTCTCATTTTTTTTGTCCTGGCAGTTCTTTCAGACAGACCAATTATGGATCAGAATTTTTGACTGTGGGATGGCAACCCCCTCCCTCACATGATGCCCTGTCTTTCTGCTGGAGGTGGTCTTTACAAGTTTCCATTTCCCACTGTAGGTCATTTCATCTAAGGTCCTTCCCTTTGAGCTCTGAGAGGTTTTCACCTCCTAAATATCTGGTACGTTCTGGAGGATCCCCCTACTTCTTACTTCCCAAGGTTGTCTGTTTACATTCTTACTGCTGATCCTAGGAGATCAGTCTTTTTCTCTACCTAATACCTGATCATGTTTACCTTTTCCCCTCCCTGACCCCTTTTGCACCCAGAATCTTTCTTCCACTCTCCTGTGATTTCTTTCTTCTACTTCCCAAGTAGGATTGAGGTGTCATCACCTGGGCTCTTTGTTTTGTTAGCCTTTTTTAGTTCTGTAGACTGTACCTTGGGAATTCTGTACTTTTTTTGTTGTTAATATCTACTTATTAATGAGCCTTTGGGTCTGACCTACCTCACTCAGGATGATATTTTCTAGTTCTATCCATTTGCCTGAGAAACTCAAGATGTCCCAGTTTGGAATG
>LR752776.1:0-20069 GCA_902729485.2 Mus minutoides
GAAAGGAGGGAAAGGGAAAGGAGAGAAAAGGAAAGGAGGGAAAGGGAAAGGAGGGAAAGGGAAAGGAGGGAAAGGGAAAGGGAAAGGGAAAGGAGAGAAAAGGAAAGGAGGGAAAGGGAAAGGGAAAGGAGGGAAAGGGAAAGGGAAAGGAGGGAAAGGGAAAGGGAAAGGAGGGAAAGGGAAAGGAGGGAAAGAAAAAGGAAAGGGAAAGAAAATGTTCACCTCACTATCTGCAAAAATGGCACTGAGGAAGTAAAGTTTGGTCATTGATAGGCAGACAGATAAGGAGTGAGTAATAGACAATGGAGAAAGCAAACATTCAGTCCAGAGACAAAGGCTTAAAGGCCTGGTAGACTTTTTCTTCTGTCAGGAGGGGCCCTTGCCTGTGACTGGTCTCAGAAACTAGTGGCTATCAGCCTCCCTTTCTTTCTTCAAACTGACCAAGTTTAAAGTAAGAAAGAAGGACCCCCTCAGTGATGTTTAGAACAGTCAGCTCTCAAGTATTCACTGGGCTTTGGCTTCCCAAGACCCATTTTGCTTTGCAGAGGGTCCTTCTCTGTGTGTGTCCTCATTGTGTGTGTGTGTGTGTGTGTGTGTGTGTGTGTGTGTGTGTGTGTGGTGTGTGTGTGTATGTGTGTGTGTGTGTATGTGTGTGTGTGTGTATGTGTGTATGTGTATATGTGTGTATGTGGTGTGTGTGCGTGTGCATGTGTGTGTCCTCATCCCTAATGAAAGACTTTCTTTATTCTATCCACTGTTTCTCTCTTTGTTGGATATTCTTTCCCCTGCCTCTCCATTTTTTTAACTGTCAGAGAAAATGAACTCAATCAAGACCCATAGACAGTCATGTTGTAAGATCAAACCAGAAATATTCCTACTCCAAACATGGGCTGTTCGCGAACCCCAAGAATCACAAGAGATCCGTCTTGATGCAAACTGCAAGAGGATTTTTAATCGGAGCTCCGGGACGACGACCCGTATCCCACACAGGAGACAGGGGAGTCGACCCTGACCTGAAATTTTACAAAGCTTATAAAGGCAAGAACCACAAACTTGGGGGGGAGGGGGAGGTAATTTACCTAACAGTTAAGTCATGTGCCACCCTAGGCAACCTCCTGGGGCGTTGAGACATTCCACAGAGGTCACTGTGACATTCAGAGGGCACTGGAACATTCTGTGGTGGTTCCAGGAAAGGAAAGTTATATTTTAAGTTCCTAGAATAGTCACTCAGCCTGAGGGTGCAAAGTTTATGTTCTCACAAACAGCTAAAGATCTCTTTACTCTATAGGAGCACAATTGATTCCATTTTAACTTTCTTAGCCTAGTCTATGGGAGCCTAGCTAAAAATTTTACTCTACAATGTAATGACTAAAGAAACTCCATTTTATGCTGGGCATTGGCCATGGTACCCATTAACAGTTTTTCTCTGACTTCAGTCCCTGGAAAATAAGTTCCCAGTATCCAGACTCAGTGACCCCCATATTAACATTCAAGGAATATTCCAAAGTTGCCTTGACTACATCAACTTGGCAGAGCAGAGCAGCTCTTACTTTACTGATGAAGATTCTCAAGGTTTTCTTGTGTTTCAACATTTACATATCCTTCTCTCACCTGCCTTCCTCAAGTTTGGCTCAGAGACTCTTGTTCTGGAAGTCGCTTTAATAAATTATAGTCTGCACTGAGTCTATGGCCTTTTCGCAAGCATCACAAACTCTATAACAGTAACTGCAGCACAGTACAATATCCATAATTCATTGCAACTTCAGATCTGATCATGCTACTAATTAAAATAGACAGATTTGTAGCTTATTAGAAAGTTATAGATTGAGAAGTGGAATAAACGGGCAAGAACTTGACATGTAGACTGTGGTTGAAGCTTTCTACAAGGGATGGTCCTGGGACTGATGGTGATAGCCTGGACCATGCCAAGATGACAGACAGAACAGGTGGAGAGATTCAGAGACATCTTTTCCAGATAAACATGCTTTCACAAACATTTCCTAGGATTTTCTGAAAGAAAAAGAGCTGTAGTCAAATGTGTGATCCACTGAGCCCACAGAGATAGGGAGTAAAATTGTGCTTCTCTTGGACAGGGAGGTGGGGAGTAGGTGAGCTGTTGGTCACAGTTACAAGGTTGCCCTCAGGTAGAGTAATTCCATTGATGTAGTGCACACTTCGTATTGTGGTGTGCCCTAGAAATTAATCAAGTCTTCTGGGGAGTCCTCTTTACCCAGAAAATGATAACAAAGGACATATATGTTAATTTATATTTCAGATTTTTGCCCTCCCCTTTCCTGCTTAGAGGGTGATCCCCCACCCACTCATCCATTTCTAGCTCAACCATCAAGTATCCCTGTACACTGAGCATGGGGACCCCAATGAAAGAGTTAGGGGAAGGACTGAAGGAGCTGAAGGGGATTGCAACCCCATAAAAAGAGCAGTAGTATCAACTAACTGGACACCATAGAACTCCCAGGGACTAAACCACCAGCCAAAGAGTATACATTGATGGGTCCATGTCTGGCATCAATGGGAGGGGAGGCCCTTGGTCCTATGGAGGCTTGACGTCCCAGTGTACAGGAATACTTGGTGGTTGAGCTAGGAATCAATGAGTGGGTGGGGAATCACCTTCTTAGCGGGAAAGGAGAGGGCAGATGAGATGGGGGGGTTGTGGAAGGAAGACTGGGAAGGAGGACAACATTTGAAATATAAATAAATGAAATAATTAATAAAAATAAATCAATAAAGACTTCTGAAATGTCAATCATTTTACAAATAATGTTTGTAATCTCATGTCTATAAGATGTTATCTGAATAATTATAGAATAAATCTCCCTGCTACAATAAAAAACTATATCTATTGAATGCTAATTATACATTGCTTTTATTTTTAATATTACAAAACAAATTACAGAAAATTAAGTGGCATTAGAAATGTCCCATGAATCACTGGCCTGTCATTCTCACCTTCATTGCCCACTCCATAAGAAAGATGGCGGAACACACTGTGTTAACACAGGATATTTAAGAGATAACCCTCCTCCCTAGTCATGCATTTGGCTCAGAACACTGAAAAAAGTGCCTGTTTTAGTTAGGATTCTCTAGTGGAAAAGAAGCAAGGGTTGAATATATATATGTAAGGTTATAATTTATTAAGTCATCTTTAAGTTAGTAATGAGCTAAATCACAGAATAGATGGTTAGCCTCAGTATTTTATTTAGTCCTTGGACCTGTGAGCTACACTTGATGGTCATCTTAGTGGTATCGACAGAGAGTGACCTCCGGTATTGACCGTACACGGATTCATCAGGGTCACAAGGAGGTCTTCGGACCTTCAAAAGATCTCTCGGATTAAGGATCAAAGTGAGAGTCGTTTCCTTAGTCGGGGTCGTCGTCCTTGTCTTGTTTAGTTGAGTCTCTGTCCTCCCTTCCGTTTGTTTGTACTTCGTAGATGGTCTTCCTTCTGACACACACTTTAACCTGGGCTGTTATCATTTACAGGCCACCCACAGTCAAGTGTGTCTTCCCATATCAATAAAGATGAACAATTCTTTAGGTGAGGTGCCCCACTAAGGCGATTCTAATTTGTGATAAGTTGTTAGAGAATCTAACCACAATAGTGGTCTCCAATCTATATTATAAAACATTAAGAATCTAGTTTATGTTAGCAAAAAGCAGCATTTTAGAGACCCACAGCCAGGCCTATCTCTTGCTTTAGTCTACAGAGTTTCACTCTTGGACCAGGGAAGAAACTCAGGCAGCCTTGGCTCCTCTCCAGGCACAGTGGTCCGCTGTAGAGAGAGCAGTTCAAACCTACTTCCTGCAAGCTCTGTTTGAGTTTTTCTGTTTAACCTGGGGAGAAACTATAGAGGCTAAAACTTGGCAGCTTCGGTGAACACCCCATCATGGCTCTGCAGCCCTTCCAGAGTGGCACTCACATGTGTCAGAGCAGTCAGGAGCCTCCCTGGGTTGATTAAAGTACAGTGTCTTGAGGATGCAGGGTCGATGCAATTTCTGAACCCTCTGGGTTCTCCATGGCTGGATGCTTTGAGTTCTTGGCAGCACCAATGTACTGTTGCTTGACAAGGATGTACCACCCTGGCTTCACCAAGCAGATCCCAGTGCTCCCTCAGTACTATGGCTCCCTTCTCTGTGGGCTGACAAGGTACACCGCATAAGGAAAGATGGGGTCTGGGATTTAGGAGGCAAAACGGCCTAGTGATCACTAGCATCTTCAGGGCAGGTGATTGAGAGTGACTGGGAGCTAGAGTAGAAGCTTGAGTGTTAACAATCTGTCAAAGAGGTATTTACACATCACTGTGCCAGTGAAGCCTGGCCAGGAGCTGCCATGGCACCAGTTGAGAGAGGCTGTTTCCCAGGCTCTCTTGTATTACTTTAAGGACTTACCTGATTATGATTGTCCTTCTGCATCAACACTGGGCTTCGTAGCAGTTTTGGAACCCAGCTCTGTCGTGGAGTTATTGACTACAAGTGCTCTGGTGACTTCATTTGTCTTACTGTTGTCTTTACTCTGCCCTACAAGCTCAGCTCAGATAAGTCACCTCCTTGCATCCACCTATACTTTCTTGCCCTGGCTTTGGGGTAAAAACTGAAATACTGGTTTCTGACAGTAGCATTACCTAAAGTGATATCCCCAGTGCTAATAACGAGCTAAAAGTCACATGGCAGGGATGGTAGAGGGGGAAAATGGTAAGAATCTGCTGTCTATTTATATGCCCCAATACAGGGGAACGCCGGGGCCAGGGGGTGGGAGCGGGTGGGTAGGGTAGCAGGGCCGGGAGGGGGGAGGATATAGGGAACTTTCTGGATAACACTTGAAATGTAAATGAAGAAAATATCTAATAAAAGTTGAAAAAAAAAAAAAAAGAATCTGCTGTCTACCACCCTAGACACCTGAAGTTAAGAGTGTGGGGTGCTAGACTTCTGAAGAAAATAAAATGTATTATTATAATGTTTAATTTAATATTGTGATACACTAGAACATTAAGGCAAATGCCAGTTTGGGGGGAAATGAGCATTTGACATTCCAAGGCACCTCAAGGCCAGACTGTGCTATCTACAGGCCACCATGTCAGCCCATGCTACATAGCAAACATATCCCTAACTCTAAACTTCATGAAGGTAAAACTGTTTACAATGTACATACTTTTAGCTCATAGAGCATAAGTATAGAATGTGATTTCTACACTTCTCAGTAAGCATGTAAGGCATTAGGAACATGGACATCTCTGCTGATCAGAACGTAGGGGCTGAAACTAGCATAACCAAGTTCTAAAAATGTTTTAATATTTAGTACAATAGAATCATGTGCCACTGTGAAACCTGTGTAGAAGGAGATAATAAAATCTACCCAATAGAAGAAAAGGAAGCAGGCCATAAGAGTGAGAACACCCCATGTAGCTCTGATTTCAGGAGGGGAGTTGTTTGCAGACCTGGAGCTGTGAAGGTAGAGGACACGCTTGTGGTGCTTATACAGATGGAGAGCCATGGACCCACTGCTCCAGCCCATGAGACTCTGAAAGATGACATCACGAAAAGTCATGAGAGAGAGGAAAAGCCACTTGATGATGTGCCTTGATTGGAGCATATAGCAGTGGCCAATGTACATTATAGCCACAGACCTGTTCAAGCCACTGCCTGCTTTGATGTAGGAGAGCAAGTTGGAGCTTATGAGAACATTAACAATCCAGAAAAGAAGGAGAAAGGGAAGAACTTGGCATGATGTCTGTGGTTTGAGCTTTGTCCAAATGGTTGTCCTGGGACTGATGGTGACAGCCTGGACCACACTGAGGAGACAGGTGGTGCAGATGGAAAGGCCCCGTGCCATCCTTGCCAGATAAACTGCAGCTTTACAGCCAATATCTCCTAGGAAGTTTCTGAAATAAAACGCTGTAGCTAAGTCTCTGATCCCTGTGCTACAAATAATGATCAGATTAGAAAATGCTAAGTGGATAAGAATAAGGTCGACAGGCTTCTTCTCAGTCCCCAAGGCAGAACTGTGCACATATCTCACAAATACTAAGATATTTCCTACAATTCCAGGTCCAGCTAGAGAAAGGAAGACTATTGCCAGTGTAATGTTATTCCACTTCATGTTCTGATTTTATTTACAGCACTAGGAAAAATCGTCTAATTATCATACACAATACTTTCTCTGCTTATTCTGATGAAAAGAATGGTCTCAACTATGTAAACACACACACATTTTTTTTTTTAACTTTATGGTGCCTGATCATAGTTCATTGTTCTTTTTTTTTTTAATTTTGTTTGTTTGTTTTTCAGGTTGTCCTTTTTTTCCCATTCCCATGGAAATGACAATGGTCCCAATTAGGGCATAAATTTAATAGTTTCCTGCCTTTCACGACAATCCTTCATCCCTCAAGTTCATATGACCATGCTTTACCCAGACCAAAGCGTCATGCATGGCATCACTTTGGCACTTTTCAAGCCAGTACAGTCCTGAGCATTGGCCTGGCAGGCTCCTTCCTTTACCTGTACCTTACCCAGTGTGAGCTCAGGCTGTGTTGCGCTTCATCCTGGTCCTCTTCACTGCCCCACATGCAGCCATATGATTGTAGATGTTGAACTAAAAAAAAATGTTTTTGCACTAATAAAAAGCTTGCAGCATCTCAGAAAGTTGTGCTTGGTCAAGTGGACCAGGTTCTCAGGTGAGATGATATGGTATCTTCTCTTCCTAAGCCCTTTGACCATAAATTATACAAAGGTTAGTGACTTAGTCAAGGTACTAAGGTACATCTAGATTAAGGGCCTCAAATTGATACTAAGTGTGGAAAAAAAAAAAAAAACTACATTCCCAATACTCATGGGTTGAATTATACTGAAGGTTATTTCCTTTTCACTTCTTATTAATTCTGTTATTACCCTTTCTTCAGGGAACCGTTCCCCAAGCAAAACTCCAGGAAAACTGTTCTTATAGAGTCTTAACAAACATATGTCCTCCTGGTTGTTTTAAGTTTGGTTCAATCTATTAAAGCTCTCTGTCAGAAATGCCCCAGCCTCTGAGTACTTCCCAATATCCCACACTGTGACTCCATCTTTTTTGAACGGTATCTTTTTTCTGTTTTTTTTTTTTAACCTTTTATATTGAAGGCAAAATGAGCCTTTGAAGTAGAAACTTATTCCATTTGCTTCACCCCTTGAAAAACAGAGCGCTTCACATGACAACCTTAATTTCAAATTGTTTTCTACAATCTGGTGTATTCTCCACAATAAAATTATTTCTTAATTACTTTGAAGCCACTCTTAGAAATTCACGTTGAAGCTTACCTTTCCACAGGATTATGGAATATCCAAGACCGATCTTTGCTCAACTACTCTCTCTTATAGCTTCTGATTAGAACTTTATCCCTTACAATTTCCCTACCTACCCTCAGAAGACTCTGCTGCTCCTGTTTTTGCTCCCTTACTTCACTGGACAGTGAGAAGGCCTCAGAGTCACTAGCTTGTATGTCTCATGTAAGAATTAGCATAGTGCCTGCTCAGAAAGTTTACATGTTGCTCAAGGAAGCTGTTGATTGTAAAATTTCACTTTAATCACAGAGATGAAGTAACAAACCAATTTTGAGAAACACTTGAGTTGGGCTCTTTCCTGAATATTGATGAAGCTCGGTATCCTGCAGAAGTCAGTTCACTTGGGATGCACAGTTGCTAAGTATTTAGCACTTCCTCACTTGTGCAATGATGTGAGCTTCTAGGCTTCCACCAAATTACTGAAGTGCATGGGACCTTCTTCAAGAAACTTCACAATCCTTCATTTTCTCTCAGAATCCCTCTGCTTGCAATTTGATAGTTTCTCAGATGTTTCTATGGGATCACTGAGATGTCAATAGCAAAACATGTAGATGGAATTGCCTTTGGTTTCCCAGTGTGACATTTATGTTAGAAAAGCTACACACACACACACACACACACACACACACACACACACACACACACACACACACACACACACACACACACACACACACACACACACACACATTCCAGGGTCATTGGGAAGAGATATTTATATACATACTTCATAAGCTTTCTCAACCCTCATTTTTCTAGCATGTAAGGCCAAAAGCAATCTTTGTGAAACTAATAAAGTCTGGATGTTCTTTTAAAAAATTGTTCATGTACATTAGGGGCAGAATGTGACATCCAGACACATGAGAGAGAAAAATCAGTAAACTAGAGAATGATAAATTGTAAAATTGACAAGTTTAAGCTTTGTAACCTCTCTCTTAAATGCTGTCTTTTCTAGTTGCAATATGCTGGGCTATGAACATCAGACTTGGACCCTTTGATACTCACTAATGTAGAGAAGGTGCTTTGTACCATTCAGGTGTATTGTGAGAAGTCAGTGGAGCAGAGGCACATAGTGCTTAGGACAGTGTCTGCCCAGTGTTAAACATTCTCTAATAGCCATTGCTCTAGGATTTTGTGTCATGTCAGTTTCCTCTACACTCCTCTGTAATTGAACATTGTGTTATGTTCTGAATCAGGAGAGAGAAACTTCAGAAACAATAAAACCATGACAAAGAAGGGTGAAGGACAAAGTCCCCCATTGTGAGAAAGCTAAAGGGCACCTGTTGAGGAGAACCTCTCCCTCCTGTGAGGACAAACACAGAAACTGGAAAAACTGCAAAGAAGAAAAGCTGCCTCACACTCAAGCTGAAACTTCAGCCCACGTATGTCTCCTGTACCTGCCTGAGCTGTAATGAGCATCTCTGGCTCAGCATACTACACACAGCTGCACTCTGCTACCTCATGGACATGGAAATAATTCTGGATGGCAGGTGGGAAATGAGAAACTGCTTCCTTCCTGGATCTTGTCACCTTCCTCTCAACCACCTTCCCTAACCATCCCTACCTCACAGCACGTCTATGAAGGCAGAAGGCAACTTCAGTCCACTGTGACATGATGGGGCACTCACCTGTGGCACCTGTGCAGGCTCAGGGGTGGCCTCAGAGCACAGCCAGGCCCTGTTTATTATCATCCTCAAGCTCTGTGCTCCTACCAACTGTCACTGCTAATAGGATTTCACTAGCAGGAGTTTGGCTTCTCCTGGGGAAATGGCTCCTTCTGCAATCTCCATTCTAGATGTCAGCTCTCTGCTTTCCCTGGTGCCCTATCATTTGCTGAGCCAGAAACTTTCTGGTTCTAATTACAGTGCCTGTGGTGACAAGGAGGGCTGTGAAGATGAACAGTGCCTTGAGTTTCCTAGAGAATATGACATTTTCTTCTTCTCTCTCTCATAGCCAAGAACTTCAGCAGGGAAATTCTGAGAAACTGAGAAGCTTTCTAAAGAGCATCAGGGTTGAAGTGATGGCTCAGTGGTTAAGCACTTGTTGCTCCTCCAGAGCTTCAATACCAAGCACCCATATGGTGGTTCACAACCATATATAACTCCAGGAGACCTAATGCCATCTTCTGACCTCCATGGGCATCAAGTACACATATGATGCACAGACATATATGCAGGCAAAATACATAAAAAGGAACAAATCTAGTAAAAATAAAGTTTATTTACTTTTTGAAAAGCTCAGTATGTCCAGAACAAAAGATGTTTACGGGCCAGAATCAGTGTCTGGTCTTATGGTATGGTGTCCAGAGCAGAGCATCAGGGAGACTTTTGGAAATTGTAGTTTCTCTACATTTAGAATGATGTTGGCTGTGTGTTTGCTATAAATTACTTTTATGACCCTTGTCTTTCTAGTCTCTCCAAGACTTTGAGAATGGAATGTAGGATTTTGTCAGAGGCTGATCAGATATCACATTGTTTGTTCCTTTCAGTTTGTTTATGTGGTAGGTTGCATTTAATGATTTAAAGAAATATAGTGTTATTTACGTCAAACTATCTGTGTATCCCATGAATGAAGCCAATATGATCAAGGTGGATATTGTTTTTGGAGTGTTCTTGAATTTAATTTGCAAATTTCATTAAGAATGTTTGTCTCCAGGTTCATAGGAGATACTATCCTACAATTTCCTTTTTTGTTGTGCCTGAAACAGACCCCCAGACCTTATCACAACTGAGTTCATGATAGAAATACCATGCAGGTTGCTAAACTCAGCATGTAGACAGAACCACTTGCCAAAATTAAAACAAAGGCCTACTTCATCGAAGTCTGTATGGCTCTGGGAAGGTCTCAAAATGTACTACCGAGAACTTCTGGCTTCTGGCATTCTCCTTCTGCTAACTGTTCTTTTCAACTGAAGTATGTCAACCCAAGATATGTGTTTTTCTGATTGAAAGCTTACACTGAGAGGCTCAGTGCTACAGTGGGATCCCAACTTTCTAGTGTAGTTGCTGTTCAGCAAGTAAAGACTTCCCCACTGGCTTAAACCCATGTCTGAGCAGTCTTCTCTAGTGAAGACCCCACAACACACCTTTGTGAAGATTTCACATCCGGATAATACAGGCTTCATCAAAAGAATTAGGGAATGTTCCTTTAGTTTCTACTTTGAAGAATACTTTGAGATGTTTGTGCTTCAGTTCTTTAATAATGTGGAAGAATTCTGCTCTGAATTCACGTGTTCCTGGACTATTTTTTTTTATTCTTAGCACTATTTTAATGACTACTTCAATTTGACTATGTTCTTTAGGTCTGTTTAAATTGCTTATTTGATGTTAACTTGACTTTGGTGAGTTGTAATTATCAAGAAATTCAATGACTTCTTAAATGTTGTAATGTTTGCTGGAATTCAGACATTTAGAGTACATCATTATGATTCTATGGATTTTGTTGGTCTATTGTAATGTCAGTTTTCACTTATAATTTTTTTAAGTTTGAATCTTTTCTTTTTCTTCCTTTTGTTAATGTAGCTAAAAATTTGCTTGTTTTGAAAAATCAACTCTGTATAATTTTATTGTTGGTTCTGTTTTGTCTTCTAATCCATTTGCTTGGCTTTTGATGGTAACATAGACCATGAACATTGTCACAACACTTAGCTGCAGCAGAACCACAGAACCAGATATGTCCCTCACCAGCAGCCCTAGCCAGGAATTTATCAAAGCCTCAGGTAGCAGCATAGTCCACCCAAATCAATTTAGTCCCCTCCCCATGTCAGTACAGGCTCCAGTCATCAACATGGTCTCAGGAAGCAGCCCAGATCAAAGACATCCAGATGGCTTTCAATAGCAGCATAGGCCACAGACATCAGTACAAAACCCAGCTGTGGAAGGGTCACAGACCCAGATGGCAGCCCAGATATCATGGCCCCAGGTGGTTGCACATATTCCTTATATCTGCCTGTTCCTCAGCACTGTCGAGTCTCCAGATCCACCTTCCTCTACAGTGTAGGAACCACTCAGCTTCTTTGCTTTCTTTCCCATCTCTCCACAACATACTCAATGTTTTCTTACTCTCTACAATATTCTTCTCATCATAGTGGCACTTAGGTGACTTTCTTCCATGCCCCACCCTTTAGGGAGGGGTGTGGACCCCTTGTGCTGGAGCTTGGGTGTTTCTCTTCCAGGCTCTCTGGAGCTGCCACATCAAGACCTTTTAAATAAAAAACTACAACCACAACCACCACCACCACAACAACAACAGCAATGACTCCCGGCCATTTAAGTTTATCTCAATGAAATAATGAACACTGTCATGTACAGCATTTTTCCTATTGTAATTCTCAAAATGAAACATTTCTTTAGGTTTATGTTTTAGGAAAGGAAACCCAGGCAAAAGAGACCCAACAAAGGCTTATGTTGATAATATTTGCCTAATGATTGTTGGTTCTTACTACTATTGATAACTCAGTCTTCCACATTTACAGTTAAATCACTCCATATGAGACAGAATGGAGAATGAGGGGTTCATTTCAATCTAAGTGACTGAATGTTAGGTCTGCTCAAAGCTTTAGTTTACTATGGTTGTTGACTGAAAGTCATCTCCTTATGATACTGGGATGAGATTTTATTTCACACAGAACTCAGAGTTCTTTCAAATGTATTTGTTAACAATGTAAATGAAGGAGATATTTCTCAATGTCTGTGTCTCCAAGTGTGCATGATGAAATTCTACCTGATGTCCATCTCTGGACAAGTGGGTTGAGAACTGCATATCCTATGGTCTCAAACTCAGGAATATATATTATCAAGGAATTGTTCTCTAAATAGAAACTTAGCAGTAGTTAAAATACTCATTCAATTCAGTAAAACAAAGGAAAACACATTAGGAATAAGCCTTCTGGTGTTTGTCTATGAGAAGCTGAGTTGTTATATTTACCAAAATGCCCCACAGCTCAATGCTAGTGACACACTATACATCCAGCATGAAGAAATGAAATTTGAGGTGATGTTTACATTAATACAATAGCCAAATCTCTGGGGAGGTAACTGAAGGGCACAGTTTAATTACATTACCAAGTGGCCTTCACTCTCTGCTGCATATTTAGATTTGTTACTATTTTATCATGTATTAAAATTTTAAATTTATGTTCTGACCAAAATTTTATTTTATTGTTTTCCAATCTACTCTAAATTTACAGAGAAATTAAAAATTTCAACTCAGTGTGCCACTCAGAGTCCAGGTCATCCTTGTTCATGCCAAATCAGTGAGTTTACATCTTCTGTCTACCGTTTTGTTTTTTGTTTTTTAAATTTTTAAAATTAAATGTAAAGTTAATTTTGTATGTTCCCATGGGTGTTCATGTGTGTGTGTGTGTCACCATGCATGTGGATGTCAGATGACAGCATGTGCGAGTCAGTTTTATTTTCAGAGATAGCACAGGCTGTCTGGGTGTCAGCAGGTGATTTTACTCTCTGAGTCATCTCTCAAGTCCTCTGTCTATTCTCAATGTTGAACAACCTCTCCATCACTCAGATTAAACACATCTTTTTTCACACCTTCTCCATGTTTTTATATCATGTCAGTTGAGTTAAATTACAAAGATTGACCTAGAAAGTGCTTTATTGGTTTGGTTCTTTATTTCAGATACTTAGAAAAAGGTTTAACATAAGGGCTGTGAGGATTACATGAGCAATGGATGTTACCTACAGACAAGTCTCATTTACATCAGAAAGACAAAGAGCTGAAGGGATGGTGGAAAGACATGTTCCCCTTGCAGAGAACTCTGTTTCCTCTCTCAACACCCACATCATAGGACTCATGAAAGCTGGTCGCTCTAGCTCCTTGGGACCTAAAATTCTTTTCAGACCTATGTGGGCCCCTGTACAAATGTGGCATACATTAACAAATATACATACACATAAGTAAAAAGATATATATAGAAAATCAAGCTATTTAATTGAAGATAGCACAAAATAATATTTTGTGTAAAGTGCAGCCAAGCACTTTATTAATACTTATTCATTCTACTGTAAAGTAGAGCCATGCAGCACCCAACTGTCTAGTCAGATGTGACTGAGAAATTTTTATAAATAGGACATAAACATACTTTAAAAATCCATCAATTTCATGTTAAATCATTACATCAAGAAATATTTTTAAGAATGTGTTCTTTGGATTATGATAATCATGTTACTGTCTCATTGCATGGATCAAATTTAAGAAATTAAGCAGAGAATCCTTAATTTAAACATAGAAAAGTTTTAAATATCTTTCCAAGAGTGTCAAATAGTGAATGAAATGTCTATATCAGTGTAATTTGTTAAGATCTTTCTTTCAGTTCAAAGCTATGTGAGTAACCAGAACGAGTGTTTGAGAATTACATGTACAAGCTGCTTTGTGAGATTTCATCTTACCCACAGTATTGAAGAATCAAGAATTCTTTGACAACTATTGGACAAATAAATGAGAGTGACATTTTCTCAATTTCTTCATCTGAGCATGCCAACATTCAACCAGAAACCCATCCCTGTGAATCAACACAAAGGGGCTAAAAGTTGCATAACCAAGAGCCAGAAATTCTTGAGTATTTGCCATCAATGGATTGTACCTTGATGAGAGACTTGAAATTAGAGAAAAGGCACAGTCTGTCCAGTAGAAGAAAACAAAACAGAGCATCAGAAGGAGGACACTTTGAGCAGCTTTCAGCTCAGGAGGAGTTCTGTAGAGAAGCTTGGAGTTCTGAAGGTAGAGGACATGCTGGTGGTGTTTGTGGAGAAGAAATACCATGTAGCCACTGGCCCCTCCCATGGCACCCTGAAACACTGCATCTCTCAGGACCATGAGAGGGAGAACAATACATTTGATTTCCTGACTTTCTTGCATAAAATAGCAATAGTTGTCACTATTTTTATGCTGTGATATATTCAGACCTGTACTTGTGATAGAATGGATTAGGTTCACACTTATTAAACCATTGAGTATCCAAAAGAATAGCAAGAATGGAAGGATGTGCCATGAAGACCTTGGCCTGAACCTCCTCCACCCAGATGCTCTGGGACTAATGATGATGGCCTGTAACATAGTGAGGAGACTGCTGGTGCAGAGGGAGAGGCCCCGGGCCACTCTCCCCAGGTAAACAATGATCTTGCAGCCTATGTCATCTAGAAAATTTCTAATACCAAAAGTTTCTATTGTCTTGGGCAATCCTTTTGTAAGAAGGAGTATGATGTTCATAAAGGCCAAGTGGATGAGAATAAGGTGTATGGGCTTCTTCTCAGGGCTTCCCCACCAACTGAACATAAAATTAACAGAAACAGACATGTTCCCTAGAGTGCCAAGTACTGTCATGAAGGAGAAAGTAATTTCTTCAATGTACTTCAAAACCATTTCTTCCTTCCTAGGTGAAAAACTTGTATATAGAATGCAAACACATTCTGAAGAAAGCCTCCTTAATCCTAAATATGTGTATGAATGGCAAATCTGCACAATAGGATTTTCTTGAGTTCACAAAGCAGTTTTGGACACATGTAATATTGCAGCTTAGGTCTCTGAAACTTCTCTTTTATCCTGTGGGCTGTGGGATATTTTGCATGGTCTCATAGATGAAAGTGTTAACTGGTATTCAAAGCTAAAATTTAAAGGAGATTATTTTTGAGCTTTAGTCTAGCAACATTGACTTCTTCAAGTTTCTATGCATGTGTATTCGTGTGTTTGGATGTATTCATTTTTAAAATGTATGCATTATCTTTGTTACCTCTGTGCATTGTTGAATTGAATTCCAACATCTGTATATATGTTGAAATCTTTTTGAACATATTTTCTCACTCAATTCCCAAAGCCTGAGACGCATGCTGAATCTGACTACCTTCCTCACAACACACACAGACCCCGAGAAACCCTTCTAGTCAAAACGTGAAACATCTCTCCTTTGTTCAATATTCCTTTCTTATCTGCATCTTGAAGAGTCAACAATTTCTAGAATGGCATTTGAATTCAAAGGTTTATAACTTCAATTTCTATTTCTTAATATGTTTTTTATATTGATCATTGATTGATTTCACTCTGTATGAATGTTTACTAGATACTTTAAAAAAGTAGTCCTTAGTGTCAAGTCAAATTGTGTAAACTTTCTAGATAAAGTCCCACACTTAAATCGCCAGAAGATGTTCTCAAAAGCCTGAGTGAAAAATTCATGTAACCACCATGTTGTGACCATGGAACCCTGGGATGCTTCCTACTGATGAGAGGGATACGAGAAGGGGATATGAGGTCTCAATATGGCTGAATGACCACAGTAGGTTGAGGTATACAGTTATGAGCAGAGACTCTCCCATCTAAGAGTTATGACAACATTTGCCATGGGCGCAGCAGATATTTCAGTGGGCTTTACACCCTGCTACTCTTCCTGTTTCTTTTCCAACCTATTTGTCAGGCAGGCTGCTTTGATCTATATCAGTCTGAGCTGATTTTGGAACGTAGACCTCAGCAGGATGTCATTGTTCAGGTTGTGGAACTCCATTCTCATATCTCAGATATGTTTAGTAAGCTTTGGGCACCTTTTCTAGAATGAAAGGAATCAAGATGCTTCAGTGGCTTTTGTGTTCTGAGGACTTGGAATGCCTTTTCCCCTGCTTTCCTTCTGGCTGGTACTTCCAATAAGTCATTCATTTCTATTGAAATAGACTATTAGAGGATAAAGAAGTGACTCCTCTCCCCCATTATTTGGGAATGGTAAAGGAAATTAATTTAAAAAACAGGAGGGACTTCTGTTTAGATGGATGGATATTCCCATGATAGGTTAAAGCTCTAAGACCTTGAGATAAATTATATCCATTCATCCTAATTTTTCTTAAAGCAAGCCATCAAACAATCAAACAAACCACAAATGATTGCGGCCCTTTGTCAATTATCACTGGGGTAAAGTTAAGATGAGCCATTTCAGGATGTACTAGTTTATAGCCTGGAACCTTATAGCAAGACTTCTCAAGATGGTCTTGATAACTGCTACACTTTGTGGTTTATAGTTGTCCACAAGCACCAGGCATACAATGACTGAAGTTGAGATCAATATTTATAATATACGGTGATAGAATCAAGAGACTATAGGGATGATTTAGAAGGAAAATCTTCAAATGAGGAATTATAATGTTATTGTAAGAGAAAACAAGGGCCAATACTTGAAAAGTGGAAATGTATCAGAAGTGAAAAGTACAAACTTTACAAACAGTAGTGATTATGTTGGAGTCACAGTGCTAGCAAACTAAAAGAATTATATTTGTAATTTTTTATCTTATTATTTTGGAGACACAGTCTAACTCTGTAAGCTATTGAAAACCAATTGTTTTGCCCCTGTCTATCTAGTGCTGATGTTCATGGAGTGTTTCATTACTCTCTCAAATATTGACATCTTTCAAAAATAGACATCTGAAAATCTTCTCTATCTTACTGATTCTTTTAAGAAAAAACAAGGAAACAACATTACTCAAAGACACACCCAGCACTCTCTCCTGACTTGAGGAAGCACAGCAATGAGTCATCATATCTGTCCCATCTCTGAATCTCCAGGAATTTGTCTCCTTCCATCTTTCTGACTCATGGACCAGCTTTGTCAGGGTCAGAAGGAAAGTGGAGGGCCCAAGGCTCACAGAGCCTCTACTCTCCTCTCTAGCTTAATCAGAGAGACACTTCAGCTTTAATGAATCTCTCCATGGCACAGTGGAGGGCATCTAAGATCTTACCTCCATGTACTCACCTGGACCTCTGTGCTGCAGACAGACTCTGGAGCAGCTCTGGGAAGGTGACACTTGCCTGGTCATATTTGTACTGTCTGGATCTGTGGGGATCTTGGCTGCTATCAAATACAGCAGACTTCAAGTTTCATATTATCACAGTGTCAGGGGTAAGAAAGGCCACTGTAGGGCCTCAGTCCCTGAAGTACAGCTGCCCTCTCTTGTACAGTTACAGCATGTGTTTTGCTCAGAAGTTATTTCCAGCTTAATTAGGGTTTAATTATTTTGAGAGGGAGGAAGTGAGGTGAGAAAATGAACAACTAACCAAGTTTCTGGGTAGTGAGTTTCCCACATCTCCAGAGAACCTCCTTATACTCATTTATTCCCTGTGCTTTCTGCTTCAGTCTCTGTGAGCTCATATGTACTTTGATTAATTGGTTCAGAAGGTCTTGTTCCACTGGTGTCCTCCATCCCCTCTGGATCTTACAATCTTTCTGATTCTTCTTCCAAAAGATTCCCTCTTCTCTGTGGTTAGGGGTTTGATGTAGACTTCCCAGATAGACTCACTATCTGCCTAATATAATAGTGTGTCTCTGCATCTGTTTCTATCTGATGCTGTAGGAAACCTCTCTAATGATGCCTAAATAACACATTGATATATGAATATAGGAGAATATCATTAGGAGTCATTTTACTGATACTTTAAAAAAAAAAAAAAAAAGAACAGTAGTGTCAGTAGCGTTTGCTTTCACCCTAGGTCTGTGTGCTATTAGTCTCTGGTTCTTTGTCACCCAGTGTTGTCTTCATTCTTGTGGAGTGGGAGACAGTAAGTAAATCTATATATTGTATTGGCTATTCTCATAAGTTCTGTGTCATCTTGGCCCTGGCATATTTTTAAGACAGAAATGTTTGTATGTCAAAGGTTTTCTGGCTGGGTTGATGTCCATTTTTATTTCTTTCTGAAGCCTGGAAGAGAATCTTCTTATACCAAAAAGTTCAGAGTGTGGGGTAAAGGTTTCACTGTAGGCACCACCTCAATGTCTCCGTGTTCAATGAGTTCTGCACATGTTGTCTTTGGCAACAGGGCCCTGGTGTCACTTTTCAGAATACAACCCTTTGTCTTAGCAAAAGCCTGTGTTCTTTGTGGATTTTTATGGAACACGTTTGTCAAAAACATCGACAGAAAACAGCCTAATCTGACCACTAAAAGACACATCTGGCTACAGAAGAGGGCAATTTAGACTCTATATTCTCCATTACTAGGGGTTCTCATTAGGCTCACCTTCATAGATCTCAGGAAGTTAGCACTGCACTGGATTTCCACATTACAACCCAAGTACTCCCCAATTCCATCCATCTCTTTCCACATTTTCTCTCTCTACCCCATTTGTTCTTCAGTCTGATTGACTTCTTCCTGTGCCTGTTCATCCATAAAAATCTATTCTTTATGCTCCCAGTACATCCATAAAATCTAACTTTTAAAAAGATTTATTTGTTTTATATACAGTGTTCTGCCTGCATGTATGGCTGCATGCCAGAAAGGGACACCAGAACTCATAATAGATGGGTATGGGCAATCATGTGGTTGCTGAGAATTGAACTTGGGACCTCTGGGACTTAGTGCTCTTAAACTCTGAGCAATTTCTTCAGCACTTCTTCCCAGATTTAATCTATTTGATCCACTCAGGTAGATCCTGTGTCCTTCCCAGGCCTTTCCTCTTTTCCTAGCCTCTCTGGATCTACAAGTTGTAGCTTGGTTGTCATTTATTTAAAGGCTAATATTTACTTATAAGTGAATGGGTACAAGATTTATCTTTCTGGGTCTGAGTTACCTCGCTCAGCATGATTTTTTAAAGTTACACTCAATTGCGAATTTCATTATGTCATTTTCATTAACAGCTGAGTAATACTCCATTGTTTAAATGTAACACAGATTTTTTCCCCCCATTTTTCTGCTGAGGGATATCTGTGTTGTTTCCAGCTTCTGGCTATTATGAATAAAGCCACAGTGAATAGGGTTGAGCAAGTATCCTTGTGGCATGGTGGAGGATACTTTGAGTATATGCTCAAGAGTGGTATAGCTAGGTCTTGTGGTAGATTGACTCTGAGGAACAGTTTCTGAGGAACTGACAAATTCATTTCTTGGTGTCTGTACAAGCTTGAACTTTCACCAGCAATCAAGGACAGCTCCCTTGCTCCATATTTTGCCAGCATGAGCTGTCTCCTGTGTTATTGATCTATTCTGACAAGAGTAAGATGGAATATCTTACCAGGAAGTTTGATTTGCTTTTACCTGATGGCTAAGGATGTCGAAGCTTTCCTTTACAATTTTTTTTTGCCATTTTAAACATTTTTTTATTAGATATTTTCTTCATTTACAATTCAAATTCTATCCCAAAAGTCCCATATACCCTTCCACAACACTTTTCTCCAAACCACCCACTCCTGCTTCCTAGCCCTGGTATTCCCCTCTATTGGGGCATATAATCTTTGCAAGACCAAGGGCCTCTCCTCCCAATGATGGTGGATTAAGCCATCTTCTGCTATATATGCAGCTAGATAGATGACTCTGAGCCTCCACTTCTGTATTTGCCAGGCACTGGCATAGCCTTACTAGAATCAGCTATACCAAGATCCTGTTGGCAAAATCTTGTGGGCATATGCAATTGTGTCTCCATTTTTGTGGTTAATTATGGCAGTTTCTGCATGGTCCTTTCTTCTGTCTCATCTCCAAACTTTGTCTCCATAACTCCTTCCATGGGTATTTTGTTTCCCATTCTAAGGTGGGATGAACTATCCACACTTTGGTATTCATTCTTCTTGAGTTTCATGTGGTTTGCAAATTGTATCTTGGGTATTTTAAATTTCTGGGCTAGTATCCACTTATCAGTGAGTACATATCATGTGATTTCTTTGGTGATTGGGTTACCTCACTCAGGATGATACTCTCCAGATCCATCAATTTGCCTACGAATTTCATAAATTCATTGTTTTTTTTTTTTTTTTTTTTTTTTTTTT
>LR752776.1:24109-59697 GCA_902729485.2 Mus minutoides
TATGGCTGGGTCAGGCCCAGCCTCCGGTCGGGCGGAATTCTCAGATCCTGCCCTTGCAGGCAACTGCTGGCCCACTGCTCCCCAAACCTCTGCTGAAGTCCACTCACGCGTAACCCCGATGAGATCTTAAAGTCCTGGGGTATGCGAAGCCCAGGGCAGGCCCTAGGTGCGACCGC
Source organism: Mus minutoides (assembly GCA_902729485.2). Taxonomy (NCBI): domain Eukaryota; kingdom Metazoa; phylum Chordata; class Mammalia; order Rodentia; family Muridae; genus Mus; species Mus minutoides. The sequence goes on from LR752776.1 coordinate 24,286, forward strand.
TGGGTTCAGAGGAGAGATGGCCAAATTCATTGTTTTTAATAGCTGAGTAGTACTCCATTGTGTAAATGCACCACATTTTCCATTCATATGTTGAGGGACATCTGGGTTCTACATCTTCTGGCTACTATAAATAGGGCTGCTATGAACATAGTGGAGCATGTGTTCTTATTACCAGTTGGAACATCTTCTGGATAAATGCCCAAAAGAGATATTGTTGGATCCTCTGGTAGTAAGTACTATGTCCAATTTTCTGAGGAACCGCCAGACTAATTTCCACAGTAGTTGTACCAGCTTGCAATCCCACCAGCAATGGAGGGGTGTTCCTCTTTCTCCACCTCCTCACCAGCATTATCTGTCACCTGAATTTTTTATCTTAGCCATTCTGACTGGCGGGAAGTGGAATCTCAGGGTTGTTTTGATTTGCATTTCCTTGATGATTAAAAATGTTGAAGATTTTTTTCAGGTGCTTCTCAGTCATTCTGTATTCCTCACTTGAGAATTCTTTGTTTAGCTCTTTACCCCATTTTTTCTTTTTTTTTTAATTAGATATTTTCTTCATTTACATTTCAAATGCTATCCCAAAAGTCCCCTATACCCCCCTCTGCCATACTCCCCTACCCATTCACTCCCACTTCTTGGCCATGGCATTCCCCTGTACTGGGGCATATAAAGTTAGATAGACCAAGGGGCCTATCTTTCCAATGATGGCCGAATAGGCCATCTTCTGCTACATATGCACCTAGAGACACACGCTCTGGGGATAGTGATTAGTTCATATTCTTGTTCCACATATAGGGTTGCAGACTTCTTCAGCTCTTGGGTACTTTCTCTAGCTCCTTCATTAGAGACTCTGTGTTCCATTCTAAAGATGACTGTGAGCATCCACTTTTGTATTTGCCAGGCACTAACAAAGCCTTACAGGAGACAGCTATATCAGGGCCCTTTCAGCAAAATCTTGCTGGCATATGCAGTAGTGTCTGCATTTGGTGGCTGATTATAGGATGGACCCCTGGGTGGGGCATTCTCTGGATGGTCCATTCTTTCTTCTTAGCTCCAAATGTTGTCTCTGCAACTCCTTCCATGGATATTTTATTCCCTATTCCAGGGAAGAATGAAGTATCCACAAGGTGGTCTTCCTTCTTGATTTTCTTGTGTTTTGGAAGTTGTATCTTGGGTATTCTAGGTTTCTGGGCTAATATCCACTTATCAGTGGGTGCATATCAAGTGATTTCTTTTGTGATTGGGTTACCTCACTCAAGATGGTATCCTCCAGATACATCCATTTGCCCAAGAATTTCATAAATTCATTGTTTTTAGTAGCTGAGTAGTACTCCATTGTGTAAATGTATCACATTTTCTGTATCCATTCCTCTGTTGAGGGACATCTGGGTTCTTTCCAGCTTCTGGCTACTATAAATAGGGCTGCTATGAACATAGTGGAACATGTGTCCTTATTACCAGTTGGAACATCTTCTGGGTATATGCCCAGGAGATGTATTGCTGGATCTAAAGGTAGTACTATGTCCAGTTTTCTAAGGAACTGCAAGACTGATTTCCAGAGTGGTTGTACCACCTTGCAATATCACCAGCAATGGAGGAGTGTTCCTTTTTCTCAACATCCTTGCCAGCATCTGCTGTCACCTGAATTTTTGATCCTAACTGTATTAGTCAGGGTTCTCTAGAGTCACAGAACTTACAGAGTAAAGGAATTTATTGATGACTTACAGTCTGCAGTCCAATTCCCAACAATGATTCAGTAGTAGCTGTGAATGGAAGTCCAAGGATCAAGCAGTTACTCAGTCCCACACTGCAAGCAGGCGAAGGAGTGAGAGCTAGTCTCCCTTCTTCCAGTGTCCTTATATGATCTCCAGCAGAAGGTGTAGCCCAGATTAAAGGTGTGTGCCATCACACCTTAAACGATTAAAGGTGTGTGCCATCATACCTTTAATCCCAGATGACCTTGAGCTCTGAGATCTCTCTGTCTTAATCTTCTGGAATCCATAGCCACTATGCTATCAAGATCTCCATACCAAGATCCAGATCAGAAACTTCTATCTCCAAGCCTCCAGGTTAGGGTCACTGGTGAGCTTTCCAATTCTGGATTGTAGTTCATGCCAAATACAGTCAAGTTGACAACCAGAGATAGCCACTACACTAACCATTGAGACTGGCTGACCACATGTCATGTCCTATACCTGTGCAGGGACTTGGGGCATTGCCCTTTCATGACTCATAGCCACAAATCTATGGAGGGCTTCAGCCTCATGCCAGGAGTCTAGTGTCCAGGAAACAGGCGAAACACCTACCATCCCTCAGGGTCACCAGGGTTTCCAGCTTGTACTCAACAAGGAACCAGGCTGCCTTTCAGGATCCTACACTTAATTGCTAAACCATATCTCCAGCCACACTAGCAAGAATCATTATCATTCCCATCCATATTGAATAAAAGCATGGCTGAATAGAACCCCACATTCCCACAAGAATTAGTTCTGTGAATTTATTTGTTTCATAACAATTCCTTCATCCAGTACACACATTTTTAAACAATTTTTATTAGATATTTTCTTCATTTACATTTCAAAAGCTATACTGAAAGCCCCCTATACACTTCCCCTGCCCTGCTCCCCAACCCACCCACTCCTGCTTCCTGGCCCTGGCATTCCCCTGTACTGGGGCATTGTGGGGAGTGGGCACAGCCACATGGACCAAAGATGGTGCCCTGGCTCTATGCTAAACCCCGTGACCTCACTTGTTTATCCCAGTCTCAGTCATGGGCAGTAAAAGCAGCGCGTGTAACTTGTTGGAGAGATTAGCACAACATCTCGTGATACCATTCTATCAGCCATTCCTGTATGCTGCCTTGGACACGTGCATCTATGATTGGGTGATGTGAGGTGGCATGAGTGAATGGAAGTATAAATTGAGAGCAGCCCCAGCTGAGGTGAGACCAGATGAGGATACCTGACCAGCCTTAGAGAGACCAGCATAGCAGAGACCAGAGACCAGCGTAGAAGAGACCAGAGTGAGTGAGTGAATGGCTGCAGCAGTGTGAAACCTGAGCAAGAGAGAAGCAGAATAAAGCAGAAGCTGCAAAGGCAAGCTGCTCTGAACCTGCCTGAGCATCCCCGTGTCATTTCATCCCACGGTCTCTGCTGGTCAGAGATGTGTGGGAAGACCAAAGGGTCTCTCCTCCCGATGATGGCCGACTAGGCCATCTTCTGCTGCATATACAGCTAGAGACATGAGCTCTGGGGGTACTGAGTAGTTCATATTGTTCCTCCTATAGGTTTGAAGACCCCTTCAGCTTCTTGGGTACTTTCTCTAGCTCCTCCATTGGGGGCCCTGTGTTCCATCTGATAGATGACTGTGAGCATCTACTTCTGTATTTTCCAGGCACTGGTATAGCCTCACAAGAGAAATCTATATCAGGGACCTGTCAGCAAAATCTTACTGGCATATGCAACAGTGTCTGTGTTTTGGTGCTCAATTTTTATCCTGTTCATGTTCACACCTATGTCAAGAATGTATCATTTTGTTGTACTAGTCTCTTTAATTCCTCTCAGACAAAGGTTTTCTGTGCAATGTCAGTGTATATCAAAACTATGTACACAAAAAGTTTGTGGGATGTGTCTTTTATTTTAAAAATGCAAGAAAAATACAGGAAATAAACATTCTGGAATGAAATGTGTCAGGTGACACACTGACCCCTCATTCTTCTCCATTACCCACCAGTGACAAAGATTGCACACTCTGTGCACACTACTGATGTCTCTAGAGAAACAGCCCTTCTTCACAAGGATGCCATAAGCTAGACAGTATTTAGATGTTTTAAAAACCCATGAGTATCTCCCAACCCACAAAAAGGGCTGTTGCATACTTCATCCCTCCATTTTTTAAGAGTTCAAATTTTGACTTGAGAACTGTGTGTTTGGTTCCACTGTCAGACACTGGGACTCCTTCTGTGACTGTTGAGATATTTCCATTTCTTCTCAGGTAGGAAGGACAGGAAGCTATTGGATAGCTTTGGTGAACAGCCCTTTGCAACCTCTTGGCCCCCCTGGGAAGTTCACAGACAGCAAGGATAGGTGCCTCTCTGGGATTTCTACAGAAAAAAAAAAAAAAAAAACTGGAAGACTCATGGTTTATATACATTTAGATCCTCTGATTCCTTATGGTCGAGGCATTGTGGAGTCCTCAGAACTCAATACCCTCTTGTCTGATAAGGGTGCACAACATGGGCTTCAGCAAAGAGCTTCCCTCAATGCTTATAGCTTCTTGCCTCGATGTTTGCTTGTAAATACCGTGTACCTGAACAACAGTATTGAGGATGGAGCTCTAAACTCTGGAAGTAAGGCTAGAAGGCAAGGACAAAGTGTCCTAGTAAATGCCACATTTTCTGTGTAGGCACTCAGTAGGGAACAGAAGTGGGAAGCAGACGTTTTGGTACACTGTACTTGAGCTATTTACACACCCCTGGACTTAGGACTGTTGCTCTCACCTGGAGCTTTTTTTTCCAAACCACAATGTCAATCTCTGAAAGATAACATTTCCCCTGTGTTTTCTTATTTATTTTGTGACCACACATCAATGTCTTGAATGTGTCTAGAATTGTTTAACGGGGTTAATTCTTACCTGTTCCTTAGTGATTTGTACCCAGCAATGCCAAGCACTTACTAGCTGTAGTGAATTGGATCTCTCCCTGCTCATCTCCACTTTGGAAGCAACCTCGGGGTAAAGGATGTTTCCTGGAATCCTTCTCATTCACTTGCTCATTGGTTTAGAGCAGCCTCTTGTACATAGTGAGTGCTTTGAAATAAGTAGAGGAGTCAGTGGTGGTGTAAGAGCAATGAAAGAAACAAGAATGCAGGGAAAGTTTGGAGGTTCCTACAAGAGTAAAACTCTATCATGTGGAAAAATATTCTAATTTCAGATGACTGGATACTCTTCTGCATTTCATTGTGTAGGATGCACAAACCTAAACTGCAACATTGCAATTGTGGGATGGTAGGAGAGTTAGCATCCGTGTTCACATGCTAGAGCCTGATGTTAATTATCAATCACCAGCTGTCTGTAAAATATTAAATCTATTATTTTAACAAATTTGTTGCTGTGATACATTAAGAGTGCTAAAGCAAACCCGTTCCTGTGTATATAGCATTACGCCATAAATAATGTGGTAGAAAAAGGAAGTTTTTATAGCACAGGGGACACAGCAGGGCTTAGCAACACAGACATCTCTGATGATCAGGACAAAGGCCTGAGACAAGCATAACTAAGTACTAAAAATGCTTTTATATTTAGTATTGTGGAATTGTGTGCCACTGTGGAACCTGTGTAGAAGAATAAAATAAAATCTGCCCAATAAAAGAAAAGGGAACAGGGAAAAAAGTGAGAACCTTCTGGGTCACTCTGATATCTGACCTGGAATTGTTTGCAGACCTGGAGCTGTGAAGGTAGAGAACACAGACATGATGTTTGTACAGATGGAGATCCTTAACCTACTGCTCCAGCCCATCAGACCCTGGAAAATGACATCACAAAGAGCAGTGAGAGAGAGAAACAACCACTTAACTCTGCCTGGATGGCAGCATCTAGCAATGCCCAGTAAACATCCCAACTACTGACCTGTGTACTTTACTGCCTGCTGTGATATAGTGCAGCAGGTTGGAGCTTAGGAGGGAATTAATTATGCAAAGGAGGAGAAAGTCAAGAAAATGACATGGAGTGTGTGGTTAGAGCTTTATTGTAAGGGTGGTCTTGGGACTGATGGTGACAGCCTGGACCACACTGAGGAAACAGGTGGTGCAGATGAAGAGGGAGGCCATGGGTAAACTTTATAGATAAACTATAGTTTTACAACCAACATTACCTAGGGAATTTCTGAAATAAAAAATTGTGGCCATATTTCTGACCCCTTTACAATAAATAATGATTGTGTTTACAAAAGCCAAGTGGATGACAATAAGATCTATATTATTATTATTATTATTATTAACCCATGATGAATGCATACACATATCTCACAAATAAGATAATATCCCCTGAAGTCTCTAAGTCCAATAATTGAAATAAAATTTATTCTCTGATTCAGGTCACTTTAAATCATCTTCATGCCCAGAAATTGTACAATTCTTTTGAGAAACACAAGCAAGTAAACATGATATGGTTGAAACCTGTGGAGTTTCTGTTTTTAAGGCAGTAATCACCAGCATGTTATGAAAATGCACAGGACTATTTGCTTGTAAATACCTTTCTTTTGTTCTTGTGACCCTCCCTCCCTCACCCCTTTTTTTTCTTCCTCTGACATGGAGATGGCGTTGACATTTAGACTTGAACACCATGCTGATGCCTTCACAAAAGATAGTTCTATATGTTCTCCATCTCTCAATTTCTTTTTATGAGAACATTCCAACAAAGAGCAGCATCAGTCAATTTCTAAGCCATTATGTTGAACATCACCTTAGGTGCCTCCCTTCTCAGATCTGTTTTACTATCTGGTACACACTCATCCTTCAAGTAAGTATTGACCTAGCAAAAATTGTAGTTCCTCAAAGTATAATACTTGACAAATGAAAACAAAAAAAGAACAAGTCTATTACTATTGTAAAGTACATCCATGATGAACCCACAATGTTTATAAAAAATTATCTGATATGAGAGATAATTTTTCAAAATAAGGCATATCTTTACCTACCACTAACCACACTACAATAACATGTTCTATGATTATGTCAATATTTTTTGATAATTTGTCCATCGGATTATTTAGAGTCATTTCAGTAACATTGCGTTGATCCTACTTAAGAAATTAAGTAAGGAACCCTTCATTGAAATGAATGTAGAGTCAGATCCAACTCTTTGATGATAAGGAGCAAGGTAGTGCTGTGGAGATCACCTGTGCATTAATAAAAGGCAGTGGCTAACAAGCCTCAGTCTGCTTCAGTCATTTATTAATTCATCTTGAAAAAAGACAACTCCACATTTGAAAATCAACATAGGAAATATAGACAAATATTAAATGGAAGTTCACTGTTTATTTGTTATCTAGTTTGTCTCGTATCTGTAATTTTTAGTCCTGGAGAGATCCTTCAGGAATATAACACCAATGAAATGTTTCAGTGAATTTAAGTTTTGTGGCTGGTGCACTGGGCTCCCCTTGATTGAATGTACAATACATATCATACTTTCATAGTTCTGTAAAAACTTTTCTACGGATGGATAATTACAGATACTTTGAAGTAGCCTAAAATAGCCCCACAGTACAATATTTAGCGAGCACAAATTAAAATAAAAATATATGAAAATTTTGAACTACATGATTACCTTACTATGAATTTTGATAAAATTTATGAACTTTATCTGCATGTTTCAAGTCATGGTAGTAGCAGTGACAGTTTTACAGATCATTTAAATAATATTTTCAGTGCTAGTGTGCTGGCTCAGCTGTTAAGAGCACTGGCTGGACTTCAAAGAACCCGGGTTCAATTCACAGCAACTATGTATTACTTCAGTACCATCCATAAATCCAGTCAGTCACAGGGCATTTGGGGAACTCTTCTAGTCCGTACAGACCTCAGGCATTCACATGCCACATAGTCATAAATGCAGGCAAACTATTGATACAGCAAATTAATACAAAAATGTTTTATAAAATCCCATAAAGAGTAGCCAACAGAGAATGAGATTTTTTTTTTAATTGGATATTTTATTTATTTACATTTCAAATGTTATCATCTTTCCCTTTCCCAGGTTACCCTCCAGAAACCCCCATCCTGTCCTCCCTTTCCCTGCTTCTATTAGGGTGCTTGACCACTCATTCACCCACTCCCACCTCTGTGCCCTGGCATTCCTCTCCACTGGGGCATTGAGCCTCCCCAGGACCAAGGGCTTCTCTTCCCATTGACGTCCAACTAGGCCATCCTCTGCTACAAATGCAGCTGGAGCCATGGGTCATTCCATGTGTTCTCTTTGGTAGATAGTTTAGCCCCTGGGATTTCTTGATTGTTGCAATTTGCTAAGATAAACCTCAGTGCAAGGCTTGGATAACCAAGATTATTGTTTGAGAATAATATATGCCTAAACTGCTGTGTGGGATTTTGTCTTACCCACAATATTGCAGAACTGAGAGTTTCTTCTTCCTTGTTGAACATATAAATAAGAGACATTTTCTCAATTTCTCCCACTGAGCATGCCAACATTCAACCAGAAGCCCATCTCTGTGAATTAGCACCAAGGGACTAAACGTTGCATATCCAAGGGTCAGAAGTTCTCGAGGATTTACCATTAAGGTATTGTCCCTTGAGGAAAGACTTAAAATTAGGGAAAAGGCACAATCTGTCCAGTAGAAGAAAACAAAACAGAGCATCAGAAGGAGGACACTCTGGGCAGCTCTCAACTCAGGGGGAGTTCTGTAGAGAAGCTTGGAGTTCTGAAGGTAGAGGACATGCTGGTGGTGCTTGTAGAGAAGAAATACCATGTAGCCACTGGCCCCTCCCATGGCACCCTGAAACACTGCATCTCTCAGGACCATGAGGGGGAGAACAATCCATTTTATTTTCTGATTTGGTAGGATGAAATAACAATTATTGCTATCGCTCTTAAATTGTGATATATTCAGTCTTGTACTTGTGATGGAATTGATTAGGTTCATATTTATTAATGCATTAAATAACCAAAAGAATAGGAAGAATGGAAGGGTGTACCATGCAGACTTTGGCCTGAGCATTCTCCATCCAGATGCTCTGGGGCTGATGGTGATGGCCTGGACCACAGTGAGGAGACTGCTGGTGCAGAGAGAGAGGCCATGGGCCACCCTTTCCAGGTAAACAATGATCTTACACCCTGAGTCATCTAGGAAGTTTCTCAAACCAAAAGCTACAATAGTCGTTGGCAATCCTTTTGCAAGAAGAATGACAGTGTTTGTAAAAGCCAGATGGATAAGAATAAGGTGTACGGGTTTCTTCTCAGGGCCTCCCCACCAACTGAACATATAATTCACAGAAATAGACATGTTTCCCAGAATGCCAAGCACAGTCATGAGGAGAAAAAGTATTTTCTTAATTAACTTCAAAATCATTTCTTCCTTCCTTGTGTGCAGGATGCAAATACATTTTAAAGAAAGCATCAGTAATGCTAGACATGGATCTGAACAGCACATTTTGCACAATAGCATTTTCTGGTGATCAAGAAGCAGTGGTGAATGCATGTTGCATGTGAGGTTTCAGAAACATCTCTCTTCCTGTGGGCTCTAGGTTAACCTGTGCTAACAAGTGTTTGGTATTTGGTTGATATGTAAATTTTTAAAAGGTTTTAATTTGACAGCTCTACACTAGTAAAACTGACATGTTCAAATTTGTGAGTCTGTCTACATTTATGCATTATTCTCATTAACTCTCAGCATAGTTGAATTGCACTTCAAGCTTCCCCAAACAAAATGCATTGTTTCTCCTTGTATTTCTTCATATTTCCTCACCCAGTTCCCAAAGCCCGAGGCTCATGTTGACCCTGTCTGCCTTCCCCACATCACACACAGAAACTGGGAAACCCTGCTGTTCAACACCTGGCATCTCTCACATTTAGTTACTTTACCTTTCACATCTCACTTCTTTGTTCTATATTCCTTTCTTACCTGCATCTTGATTAGCACAACAATGTCTAGATTTCTGTTTGGCTACTAAGTTTGTATCTTGTATTTCTATATTTTAATATTTTAAAAGTTTAAATATTGACCATTTTGTGATTTCACTCCATACAAATGACTACTGGGTACTTTTTAAAGGCAGTCCTCTATGTCAAGCAAATTGAATAACCCTCTAGGTAGGGCCCAGCAGTTAAGCCTGAATCACCAAAAGATATCCTGAAAAATTCATTTAACCACCAGGTTGCAGGCATGGAGGATGTCTAGCTGAGCTCTGGAATGCTTCTTGGGATACTGGGTAGCAGAGAGCTGTGATACAAGGGGATGTCTTTAGTGCATGTGTGAGGCACATGAGTAAGTTACCTTGGGATCTCTAAGGGAGCATGGAGCAGCTCTGGACCAGTGGCTGGTAAGGTAGATGGAAAAAGGGGATTGATTGATGAGGTGTTAGGTACTGCCATGAGATGAGTAAACATGTATGTAAGTTTATGAGTTGTGAGTCCTCATTCTGGCTGTATGCAGCACAGAAGGTTGAGGTATGCAGTTGTGAGCAGGGACTCTCCCATCTAAGAAGTCCTGGCGACATTTGCCTCTGTGAGGCCTTGTGAGCAGCAGTTAGGTCAGCTTGCTTTACAGTCTGCTTTTCCTCCTGTTTCTTTTCCACCCTGTTTGTCAGGCAGGCAACTTTGTTCTACATCAATCCAAGCTCATTTCAGAACTTACACCTCAGCAGTATGATGTTTGGAGCTCCATTCTCATACCTTGGATATTTTTAGCAAGCTCTGGGCAACTTGCCTAGAATAAGAGCAATCTGGATGCGTCAGTGTCTCCATGGGTTTGTATGTTCTGAGTACTTGAAATACCTCTGTTCCCTGCTTTCCCTCCTGTCAAGCTCACAAGATTATTTAAATAGCTATACCCTGGTGATTGCACACTTGGTATGTGTGAACCTGGTTTCTTCCCTGGGTTCGTGTCCAGGTGGATTCATGACTCTAAAAGTCAGTTATTGCCTTTCCTCTGCTCCTCTATAGCATCTTGGAAATCACAACATCATCCTAAATATCTGAACACAGTGAATAATGCTCTGGACATTAATACCAAGGAATTCAGCAGCATTAACAGATTTAACATAAAAATGAAGTATTCAGTTATTGATTGGAACCTGTAAAAACACTGGTATCAACTCATCCCAACTCATAATGGGAAATACTAGAAGATGGGCTGTCCTAGTATTTAGATAGATGAGGGATACACTGTCAGCATCTAGTCCCCAAGCCTTGGGAATGTTACAATCATCCACTCTGGTTTTCTAAAAAGAACAAACAAAAGCAAAATCTGTATTTCTTGCTGCTTAGCAGTGGGACGAGCTGTTTCAGGACGCAGTTGGTTCAAAGCCTGGATCTTTACAGCAGTACTTCTTAATATAGTAATGGTAACTGTTACTCTAGTGACTTATATGTCTACATACCCAGAAGGTATGCAGAAACTAAGTTGACAAGTATGCATAGTAGTATGGGATAAAATCCAAAGAATGTTAGGTTGGATATAAAAGGAAAAGTTTTAAATTAGGAATTCAGTGTTACTGTAAAGAAAACATATGTCAGTATATAAAGCATAGAAATAAATAAAAATCAAAAATATATACATTTTACAAAACTAGTGACACTGCTAGAGTCACAAAACTGGCAAGCGTGGATGGTAAATTATAAGAATTTTGGCATGTATTTCTTTTGTTATCTTATTTTTGAGATAGAGTCTCCCTGTGCAAACCAGGCTAGCATTCAACAATTATCTTGCCTCAGTTCCTCTAATGTTGATATTGCAGGAATATATCATTATGTTTGTCTCAAATTTTTGATAGATATCTAAAAATCCTCTGTATCTTACTGATTCCTTAAAAAATGGTAAGGATGTCAACTTAGGGAAAGATCACCCAGAGCTCTGCCCTGACTCAGCCTGAGGATGGATACTGATGCCTCAGCATTTCTGTCTCATTTCTGTACCTCCTGTAATTTGTCTCCTTTGATCTTTCTGGTCCCAGTGATCAGTTTTGTCAGGATCAGAGGAAAGTGGGGGACCCAAGACTCACACACTCTCTCAAATACTTCCTGGCTTAGTCAGAGAGAGAGAGTTCAGCTTTAATGAAGCTCTCCATGGCACATATGAGGGCATCTGAGATCTTACCTCCAGGTACTCACCTGGACCTCTGTGCTACAGACAGGCTCTGGAGCAGCTCTGGGAAGGTGACACTTGCCAGGTCATATTTGTACTGCCTGGATCTGTGGGGCTCTTGGCTGCCATCAGGTACTGTAGACTTCAGGTTTCATGTTGTCACAGTGTCAGGGGGAATGAAGGCCACTGCAGAGCCTCAGTCTCTGAAGTACAGTTTCACTCTCTCTCAGTTGCAACATCTGTTTTGCTCAGAAGTTATTTCCAGCTTAATTAGGCTTTAATTATTTTGAGACGAAGGATGTGAGGTGAGCAAATGAACAGCTAACCAAGTTCTGTGTACTGAGCTTCCTGAGTCTCCAGAGGACGTCCTCTATACTCGTGTACATACTGTGCTTGCTTCTTTAGTCTCTTTTGGCTCATATGTACCTTGCTTAGTTGATTCAGAGGTCCTTGTTCTCTGAATTTTCTCCATCCTCTCTGGCTCTTAAAATCTTTCTGCCTCCTCTTCCAAAAGATCCCCTGTGCTTTGAGGGAACAGATATGTTCAAGACCTCCCAGGTAGACTCCCTTTCTGACTAACGTTTGTCTGTGGATCTCTGCATCTGTTCTATCTGCTGTCAGAGGAAACCTCTCAAATGAAGGCTGGATCTATGAGCGTAGAATATCGTTAGGAGTCATTTTATTGAACTATATGTTTTGAAGATGTATAGGTGTTTGGTTTTACCTTAGGTCTATCTAATCTCTAGTTCTTAGTCACATGGATATGAGTTCCATCTGGTGGAATAGGGCCTTAAGTAACATCAGATGTTGGTTGGCTACTCCCATAATTCCCATTGTCCTGGGACATTTTTCTGGCAGGACAGATTGTAAGTCAAAGGTTTTATGGTTGAGCTGTGATCAATGCTTCTCTTTAGATGGCTGAAAGAGTATCTTTCCACATCAAACGTTTTAGAAGTAGAGCTGATGGCTCTATATAGGAACCAGCTCTGTGTCTCCATACTCACTGAGTTGCTAATGGAACCCTGATATCAGTTTTCAGAGGGCTACCCTTTTTTCTTAGCAAATGCTTGTTTTGAGGGAGGGGGAGTTTTGTGGCACACTTCAACTGAATGCAGCCTAGTCTGACTAATGGAAACTTCACCTGGATTTGCATCCCCAAGATACTCACCATTTCCAGCTCTCTCTCTCCACACTCTCTTCCTCCCCCAACTCCCCTCAAACTCATCCCCTTGTTCCTGTAATCCCATGTGCCCAGTTCATTTATAAATCTGTTCTTTCTTAAAGATTTATTTATTATGTAGAGTGTTCTGCCTGCCTATATACCTGCACACCAGAAGAGGGTACTAGATGTTGTTATAGTTATGAGCCACCTTTAGATTTCTGGGAATTGAACTCAGGACCTCTGGCAGAGAGCTCTTAACCTCTGAGTGATCTCTCCAGCCCTCCCCCCTATAACCTATTGAATTTGTCCCACCCAGAGAGATCCATGTGTCCTTCCTAGACCATCTCTTTTCCTCACTTAAGTCTACCAGGTATAGCTTGGTTGTTTTACCTATAAGGAATAAATACAGTATTTATTTTTCTGTGTCTGTGTTACCAGGACAGGTAAAAACTGACTTGCAAACATTCATTTCAATGAGTCATTGGTCTGGTTCTAGGCCTCTGGCTTTTCCTACATTATCAACACTAGCTCTTCCTGGGTACTCCTCTCAGGATTCTTATTCTTACCCTATGTCATGGATATCCTGCAGTTTTGAATCTGCATGACCAAAACCTTAATGTGCTCCTGTAGTTCCTAGGTGGTATGGATATTGGTGTAGGTTGACTCAAAGCTCTAGATCTGGACTGGAGTTGTTCAGGCTGCCAGCTGGAATCCCAGGACAGCTGACAAGGCTAACAGAATCACAGGAGGAACAGGCTCCGGCCAGAGACAACTATAACAACTAACACCAGAGATTACCAGATGGAGAAAGGCAAATGTAAGAATCTTACCAACAGAAAACAAGACTGTTCACCATCATCAGAACCCAGCACTCCCACCTCAGCCAGTCTAGGATACACCAACACACCTGAAAAGCAAGATTCAGATTCAAAATCATATCTCATGATGCTGGTAGAGGACCTTAAGAAGGGCATTAATAATTCAAAGAAATACAGGATAACACTGCTAACAGGTAGAAGTTCTTAAAGAATCACAGGGAAACACTGTTAAACAGGAAGAGGTCCTTAAAGAGGAAACACAAAAATCCCTTAAAGAATTACAGGAAAACATAACCAAACAGGTGATGGAATTGAACAAAATCATCCAAGATCTAAACAGCGAAGTAGAAACAATACAGAAAAGACAAAGTGAGACAACTCTGGAAATAGAAAACCTAGGAAAGAAATGAGGAAACATAGATGCGAGAATCAGCAACAGAATACAAGAGTTGGAATAGAAAATCTCAGGTACAAAAGATTCCATAGAGAACATGGGCACAACAATCAAAGAAAATGAAAAATGCAAAAAGATTCTAACTCAAAGCATCCAGGAAATCTAGGACACAATGAGAAAAACAAAGCTATGGGTAATAGGAGTAGATGAGAATGAAGATTTTCAACTTAAAGGGCCAACAAATATCTTCAACAAAATTATAGAAGGAAACATCCAAAACCTACAGAAAGAGATGCCCATGAATATACAAGAAGCCTACAGAACCCCAAATAGACTGGACCAGAAAAGAAGTTCCTCCCAACATATAATAATCAGAACAACTAACACACTAAATAAAGATGGAATATTAAAAGCAGTAAGGGAAAAGCGGTCAAGTAAGATATAAAGGCAAGCCTATTAGAATTACACCAGACTTCTCACCAAAGACTATGAAGATCCTGGACATATGTTATACAGACCCTAAGAGGACACAAATGCCAGCCCAGACTGTTAAACCCAGCAAAACTCTCAATCACCATAGATAGAGAAACCAAAGTATTCCATGACAAAACCAAATTCACATAATATCTTTCCATGAATCCAGACCTTCAAAAGATAATAAGGGGAAAACACCAACACAAGAAGAGAAACTACACCCTAGAAAAAGCAAGAAAGTAATCCTTTAACAAACCTAAAAGAAGACAGCCACAAGAACAGAATCCCAACTTTAACAACAAAAATAACAGGAAGCAACAATTACTTTTCTTTAATTTCTCTTAACATTAATGCATTCAATTCCCCCATAAAAAGAAATAGACTAATAGACTGGCTAAACAAACAGGACCCAACATTTTGCTACTTACAGGAAACCCACCTCAGGGAAAATGACAGACACTACCTAAGAGTGAAAAGCTGTAAAACAATTTTCCAAGCAAATGGTCTGAAGAAACAAGCTGGAGTAGCCATTCTAATATCAAATAAAATCGACTTTCAACCCAAAATTATCAAAAAAGACAAGGAGGGGCACTTCATACTCATCAAAGGTAAAATCTACCAAGATGCGCTCTCGATTATGAATAACTATGCTCCAAATGAAGAGCATCCACATTCATTAAAAAAACTTTAGTAAAGCTCAAAGCACACATTGCATCTCACGTGATAATAGTGGGAGACTTCAACACCCCACTTTCCTCATTGGACAGATCCTGGAAACAGAAACTAAACAGAGACACATGGATACTAACAGAAGTTATGAAACAAATGGATTTAATAGATATCTACAGAACAATTTATCCTAAAACAAAACGATATACCTTCTTCTCAGCCCCACAAGGAACCTCCTCCAAAATTGACCATAATATCGGTCACAAAACAGGCCTCAACAGATTCAAAAATATTGAAATTATCCCATGCATCCTATCATATCACCACAGCCCAAGGCTGATCTTCAATAACAGCATAAATAATAGAAAGCCAGCATTCATGTGGAAACTGAACAACACTCTACTCAATGATACTTTGGTCAAGGAAGAAATAAAGAAAGAAATTAAAGACTTTTTAGAGTTTAATGAAAATTAAGCCACAACATACCCAACTTATTAGACACAATGAAGGCAGTACTAAGAGGAAAACTTATAGCCCTGAGAGCCTCCTAAAAGAAACTAGAGAGAGCATATACTAGCAGCCTGACAACACACCTAGAGGCTCTAGAACTAAAGGAAGCAAATTCACCCAAGAGCAGTAGACGGCAAGAAATAATCAAACTCAGGGGTGAAATCAACCAAGTGGAATAAAAAAGAACTATGTAAAGAATCAACCAAACCAGGAGCTGGATCTTTAAGAATATCACCAAGATAGTTGAACCCTTAGCCAGACTAACTAGAGGGCACAAGGATAGTATTCTAATTAACAGATTCAGAAATGAAAAAGGAGACATAACAACAGAACCTGAGGAAATCCAAAACATCACCAGATCCTATTACAAAAGGCTATACTCAACAAAACTGGAAAACCTGGAAGAAATGGACAATTTCCTAGACAGATACCAGGTACCAAAGTTAAAACAGGATCAGATTAATGATCTAAACAGTCCCATTTCCCCCAAAGAAATAGAAGCAGTCATCAATTGTCTCCCAAGAAAAAAAGCCCAGTATCAGAGTTCTATCAGACCTTCAAAGAAGACCTAATTCCAACTCTCCTCAAACTATTCCACAAAATAGAAACAGAAGGTACTCTACCCAATTCATTCTATGAAGCCACAATTACTCTGATACCTAAACCACACAAAGATCAGGGGAATGCAAGTCAAAACAACCCTGAGATTCCACCTCACTCCAGTAAGAATGGCTAAGATCAAAAATTCAGGTGACAGGAGATATTGGTGAGGATACGGAGAAAGAGGAAAAGTCCTCCATTGCTGGTAGGATTGCAAGCTTGTACAACCACTCTGGAAATCAGTCTGGCAGTTCCTCAGAAAATTAGATATAATACTACTGGAAGATCCAGCAATATCTCTCCTGGGCATATACCCAGAAGTTGTTCCAACTGGTAATAAGGACACATGCTCCACTATATTCATAGCAGCCTTATTGGTAATAGCCAGAAGCTGGAAAGAACCCAGATGTCCCTCAACAGAGGAATGGATACAGAAAATGTGGTACATTTACACAATGGAGTACTACTCGGCTATTAAAAACAACAAATTCATGACATTCTTGGACAAATGGATAGATCTGGAGGATATCATCCTTAGTGAGGCAACCCAATCAGAAAAGAAGTCACTTGATATGCACTCATTGATAAGTGGATATTAGCCCAGAATCTAGGAATACCCAAGATACAATATGCAAAATACAAGAAAATCAGGAAGAATGAAGACCAAAGTATGGATATTTCATTCCTCCTTAGAAGAGGGAACAAAACACCCATGGAAAGAGTTACAGAGACAAAGGTTGGAGCTAAGATGAAAGGATGGACCATCCAGAGACTACCCTACCTGGGTATCCATCCCATAATCAGCCACCTAACCCAGGTACTATTGCATATGCCAGCAAGATTTTGCTGAAAGGATCCTGATATAGCTGTCTTGTATGAGGCTATGCCAGTGCCTGGAAAATACAGAAGTGGATGCTCACAGTCATATATAGGATGGAACACAGGGCCCCCAGTGGAGGAGCTAGAGAAAGTACCCAAGGAGCTGAAGGGGTCTGCAAGGGGTTAACCATGACATAATTAGGGAATTCCCCTGGGACAGGTTTCTTCACTAGGCCCAAAAGAACAGCATAATCAAGTTTTTACTAAGAAACTCTGGTGGTGGGTTTAACAATAGACTAGCATTACACCTGGCTCCATTCTAGGTGGTAAATGCAGCCTGGTCCCTGCCATCTTTTGATGTATGCATTCCTTTTGTTTTGTGTCACTGTAATTTGGCAGATGCATCTGCCTGACTTTTCTTGGTTTTTTTCTTCTGTATTAAAAATTCCGGTTTTCATTTGAACATTACATTCACATTCAACTCACACTCTTGTGTACAGTCTGTTTGTCACCCCATTCCTGCCAACTCTATGCCCATCTGTCTGAGACCCTGATTCACATGGATTGAGGAGAGCCCACTAAGCCCAGTCCATGGCATCCTGTAATATTTATAATGTAATATTTACAATATTTGTTACGGGGAGGCAGTTTGTAAGGTCTATACATTTAGCTTGTAGAGAATAAATGTGCTATGTAGTTTTAACACTTCTCATTGAGCATGCAGGACATTAGGCACATCTATACCTCTATTAATCCAAACAGGCCTGAAACCAGCATAACGAAGTTCTAAAAATGTTCTAATACTTAGTAAAATAAAATCATGTGTCACTGTGATACCTGTGTAGAAGGTAAAAAAAAAAAAGGGATCTACCCAATAGAAGAAAAGGAATCAGGTCATAAAAATGAGAATACTCCATGTCGCTCTGATTTTTGAGGGGAGGTGTTTGCAAACCTGGAGTTGAAAAAGGTAAAGGACCCACTTGTGATGTAAGGAAAACATGATATCTATCTAGATTAATCAAATGTTGTTTAAAACCAATGTTAATACGCTTACAGACTGTACAACCCATAAACAATTAATTGATTAAATGACCCCTTGTCTTTCCAACTCCCACCCTCAACCCTCCTTACCTCTCTGGTTTAGTTGTGCTACCCTTCTAGACTATGTAGTGTTTTCTTTTGATACATCTACCTCACCCAAAATTATAACTACAAATGACAGTCACTCCAGTGATTCCTCTCTTTTTAAAAAATAAAAGGGGGAGATGTAGGACCATAAAAGGCATCCTGGTTCCTGATTGAGCTAACTCTAGAAACCCTGATGACCCTAAAAGGACAGAAGACATTTTGCTCTATTCTCAGAGAACCAGGCTCCTGGCATGAGGCCACAACCCTCCAAAGATTGTGGCCAGCCATTGGTTACATAAGAGCCATGCCCCACTCCCCTCCACAGGTAGAGGACATGACCTGTGGTCATGTGGCCTCAAGACATATTTCCCTTTTAAAGAGGTACCTAAAGAACTGAAGGACCTAGCCAATAAACTTTCCTTCCCAGACACTCCTGCCTGCAAAAGCTATTTAACCTCTGGCCCACCCTGCAAAGTGGGGTACAGTTTTACTCATCCACTTTCCACCATGACAATAAATGCCTTAAAACCATGGATTGCCTCTTTTCATTTGGATCCACATCCACTCTTTTCTCCCTTGTCCCCAGCTGGTGGTCCTCCACTCCGTTCTTAGCTCTTTCAAGCCATCCAGTCACTCCTGGGTATCTGAGAGCCTGAGAACCCCACGGCCCTGGCCTTTTTGCAGTCTCAAGGACCCCAAAGCCAGCCCCAGCTGCCTGCACCTCACTCCTCCATGTCCATAGGGCAGTGTCCCATGGTTTCCTCATAGCCTGACACCTGCCCAGTCAAAACTCCCATGTCTTGCTCCACCTAGGGCAGAGCAGATGAGGGATGCCACAAACCCTACAGGGGCATTACTCTCTAAAAATTGTTTCATGCTGATTTGGGGCATCATTTTCCTTTTGGAGGTCTCATAAAAATTGGGATATTATGTTGCAGGAAATATTAAAAAGAACTGCCAAGTTCCTGAGCTCCAACCAACTGCTCTCTGCCAACCAACTCTCTGGTGGAACTGAAGCTCCCAAATTCCCTTATCTGCCAGTCCAGCCCCCCACAAAGACCGTCCACCAAGTAGTCAGCCACCACATCACCTAGCTACCTGGTAGAAACAAAACTCTTGAAGTTTATAGTTAGCCAATCAAATTTATGTATCAATAAATTCTCAATTCACAAAATGCCAATACAATAATTTCTGAAGCAATTGATAATCATAAAAGTTGTCCACCTAGATTAAACAAACTATCCCAATTATTCTACCCTTTATGATATCATAACTACCTGTGGCTATTTAAAGTCACACTAGTTCAAAATCTTCTTCCTGTCCATTCGCTTCCATCTTGGCTTCTCCTCCTCTCCTCTGAGTCACTCTCTGTCCCTGAAACTCTTCACACACCTCCCTTTTCCCTATCCAATTCCAGGCCTCCTACTGCACTAAAGTAATTAATGTAATTGTACAGGGAAAATCCTGCCACAATATTGGTCATTCTTCAGAACACTATCCATAGCATTTGCTATCTAGTCTGTGCATGCTAAGAAAGTTCATGGCTTAATTGAAGTCCTGGCTGGCACATTCTGTGATGCTGAGCTATCTAACTAGCCATTTTGATGTTGTCCCAGATACAAATTTTTGTGGAAACAGTATTGAAGCAGTCTGTGGTAGAATCAAGCAGGATGCTGAAATAGATATGTCTCAGCTTCTCAGCATCTCCAAGGATGAGTCTTGTCAGGCTGTATTGACTTCACTGGTGTCTGCAAGCATGTAAACTACCACAGGTAATATACATTTCTGCAATAACATATGTATGGAATATTCAATGTGCAGAACTTAGTTACAGATGATTCTCTGGTATCTTTTTGTGCAGGTAAGGCATCTGTCTTTATAATATATATTGTGTAACCAAACTGTAATATGAATTTCCATTTATGCCATTTGAAAGGATGGCATGGAAAGTCTTGAAGACTCAATAGCCAACAGAACTTATTGGCTATGCACAGTTGAAGTTCTGGCTAGAGACATTTTCCTATCTCAGCCAGTCTCAGAGCTGTTTCCATGTAGAGGGATCAGCACATATTTTACTCACTTTCTTCTTCTTGATTTCTTTCTTCCTGTCAACAACCAAGATCTTCATGAAATTCCTCTGTCAAATCTGATTTGTATTAATTTGAAAGGCATCCACAGCTTTTCTATTTGGTGAAATAAGAGCATATTATCTTCCCAAACACATTTTCTGCCTTCCAATTTGAGGTTCTCATATGTTTATGTTAATCTAATTTGGCACTCCTTTCTAAAACAGAGTGATTTTCAGCAGTTGTGCTGTCTCTCTGACATTTACAAACTTTAAAGTCAATAAAGCAGTATTTAAACTGTAAGACCCCAACACAATATGTTTCCCCACCCCAAAAGCAAAGCCAGCATTAAGGTCTTTGTTCTCTCTCCTTCAGCCTGAGAAGCCTATGACCACTGGGTAACCCACCCAGATGCCTGACTCATTGTGTAAGGGACCAAGAATGTTTACTCATCTTCCCCATTCTTTGTGATCTTATCCTCCCCTTTCTTTGTGATTTCTTTCCTTAAACATCCCCTCTCCCAGCTACTCGGGGTACCAAGGTCCTCTGCTGGACTTTGGGCCTGAGAGCTCTTGAAATAAAAATCCTCTTGCTGTTTGCATCAAGACCATATCTCATGAGTGATTTGGGATGTCACCTCTCCTGAGTCAGAACGTGGAGGAGTCCTCATGTTGTGGGTCTTTCAAAAATATCTTTTGGAGATCCTATATTTCCCTTTTGTTCTATGAGAATTTCCTTTAAAATCCTGTTGGATATCTCTACAATTGCTTGACCCATAGGATTATAAGATATATATGTAACACTTTTTATGCCATATTGAAAACTTTGTTGTATTCTAATGAATATTCTAATGAATTGAAGCTGGTGTTGAAACATCACCAGCTTCAATCTGCCACAGCATTCACAAAACATCCACCACTTCTAATGAATATGTAGTCTCAGAATCAGCCTTTTTAAAAGGCAAACGCACATTGAAATCATGAATATGAAACAACTGAATGATGAATTAACATATATATATATACTTTAACTCTCATATCTACAAAATGAAACACATAATCTATTGTATAACATTGCTCTAAGCAGAATCATTAAGCAGAATCTGGATTCTTAACTCAGAATATTGCATCTCTATGGGCTGCCATTCTCATTCCTCAAGTCTTGGTGAATTTTCTCATCTGGAACTCTGTTATCTGCTGTCACTATGGGTTCCAGATTGAATTCTTTTGAAGAGTCTTTAATCTGATTTAAAAGAATCCTCTAATCTCTATTCTATGGACCTATCATATCATCTTTCAGTCCTTTCCGTATCGAAGTTTGCCTTCTTTAGATCTCTTTTTAAAATGATAGATAAAATTATAGTTATTGCTGAAAAAAGTAATTATTTTTATGCTGATAAGCATAGCAAAATTATATGTAATCCAGACGCCCTGTGCCTGTAGCCACCAGCAGCCATGGGTTACTGGGTTCCTGAAAGGAAAGATGGGGTTTGTATGGAAAAGGTGGCTTGAGAAATAATGAGCCAAGACAAGATTCTCTATCAGGGCCAATGTTTACTTATGAGTCTGAGCTTATAAAGGGGGGAAACCCATCCCCTCACCATGCCAGGATTTCGTTGCTTTGTCAGGATCATGTCAGGAGAACAGGTTCAGCCTCTCAGCAGGTAGTGGTGTCTTGAAGGAAAGCTGCATATGTGGCAGAACAATAAACTTTACCTAGGTAGGAAGACTATACCCTAAGTGGGCTAGCAACTGTGGCAGAAATAGGTATGAGGCAGCCTACTCAAAGCAGGGGTTGGGGGCACATGTGCCACTGCATTTTCTCCATTTTTAACATGGAAAAGATTTTTATTTTTAAATTTTAAATTCTCTTCTTAAGGGTTTCCTAAGTATCTTATCAAGTCTGTTTACTTTTCAGCTTTTCCAGCCATCTTCCACTTGCCTGCACCTGGCATCTGCCACTGAGATAGCCTGTTACACCAGCTGTTGGCTCCTGGCTCTGACCTCTTCCGATTGGTCTAGCAGGCTGCCCTTGCTGGTTCTGGGCTGGAACTGTTGTTTGCTCTTCCATGAGAACCTGGCTCAGGGATCTATCTCTCAGAATAACATGACAGCTATGCCTCATTTCTCCTCAGTGCTCTGCTGTACTCCTGGCTTTCTTTTTAAAGGGATTTAACCTCCCGCCTGGCTAGGAAATTACTTCCAGCTCTGAGAAATGCTTGTTCTTCACCTTCCACCAACTTTAACTTTCACAGCTTTCTTGCCTGGCTTTCTGAGCTTTCTCAGGCTCTATACTTGGATAACATGTTGCCCAGTGGACACCATTAGTAAACTCAAAGTTTTCTACCCATGCCCAAGTTAATGAAATAATGACTGAGACTGAATTTTTATAATTTCCCAAAACAAAGCTTTAGTCATTCCCACTAACTCATAACTCAATTATCTCATTTATTCTAGTCCACATTTGCCACATGGCCCATTACCTCTCCTTCAGTCCCAGTATATCTGACTCCCCACATGTCTGGCTAAAAAGTCTCCCCCAGCAACTGTCTCTATCCCAGAATACCCTCTGCAGAATATTCCACCTTCTAATCCTGCCTCAGTTTATTGGCCATAGGCTTTTATTGACAAGTGACACTTAAGAGATTCTCTCTACAGCTGGGGAACTTCCTTCACAGGATAACCATGGAAGCCCACTGAGGGGATATAAATGTGTGTGATCCTTAGTTGTTTTGGTTTGGTTTGGTTTGGTTTTGTAGGTCTAGCTTCCTGGCAATGGGATCATCTTCATCCTTTGCTGCAGGCAGTCCTTTGCATTATGTGGTACCCAGGTCATGGGGCTCAAACTGGAAGATTTGGGTAAGCCCTCCCTCTTAATTTCGATGTGGAAAGGACCCTATCTGGGGAGCCATGGTCCCCTCCGCCAAGGAAGTTCCGAGAAAGAATAGGTAGGAAGTAATAGTGTGATGGTGATGGTTTTATAGTTTCATTATGGGTTGAGGTGAATCCAGTGAGAGATCTATGTAAAGAAAGATTCTTTGCAAGTTATTGCTTAAAAGGTAAATTCACTTTGAAAAACAGCAGCTCTTTGATTTTCTCTGCTTTGTTTGTTCCATGAGCCCTTGGTTACCTGATAAAGGGACCTTGGATGAGGCAGCATAGAAAAGAATAGGAAAGGAAGGATATTAAAACCTGGATCCTGGAACATAAGGATGAAGAGGATGAATGACAGGTTCCAGATAGTGCAGTTATCCTCTGGTTTGTGGTAAAACAAGCACTATCCCATGATGAAATAACAGACCTTCTCAATTCATCTGCAGGTTCTGTTTGTAGTACAGAAAATGTTATGGAAGAAGGTATTTCTCTGTTGTCCAAACAAACTGCTAAGAAACAAACTGCTCAGAATTAAAAAAACACCTTCTCCCCAGGTATATTCTAGAATTGGTGGAAACTTCATCCACTTTTGATGAGGAAAGAGAGCGTTTGGATCCCAGAGATGCATCTGAAATAGAAGAGGAGGCAGCTAAATATTATAACCCTGACTGTCCCCCCACTTCTATGACCTCCCCCTAACCCTAGAAAAAGGGAAAGGAAAGGAGAGCCCCTCAGTCCAGCATTCTGCAAGTAGTGCAGGAAGCTAGAGAACAAGGAAATTTTGATGTTTCTTCCAGTAGTAAGCAAAAATGATAGAGATCCAGAGTAGCAACCCATCTCCTTTAAACTTGTTAAGGAATTAAAGGAAAACACTTCTAATTATGGTCCCTCATTGGGTGCCACATAATGCTGGGTCCAGCCTTGACAGAAGGTTTGGGTTCTCAACTGAAAGCAGGGATATCAGGATGGTAACTAATAAACACACACAGAGACAACTTTTTTTTGGGTACAAGCTGATAGGCAAGTTTTAAGGCTTGAGGTTGCGCTCTCTCTCGCTCTCTCTTTCTCTCTTTCTTGCTCACTGACTCACACCTTGACGCTACATGTACTCTTCACTCTCCTGTACACTCTGCTTTTCTCCTGTGTGTTTTTCTTTTCTCAAACTCCCATACTCCTACACTTCTGTGCACACTCTTCACACATACCCCCATGTGCTCTCCTTTCACACACACACACACACACACACACACTCACACTCACACTTCTCACACATACTTTCTCATGCATACCTCACACATACCTCACTCTTCCTTCACACTCTCTCCACTCACTCTCACTCACTGCACAATCCCTCTGCTCACACACTCTCATACTCTCACCTTTAACTTGCTGTAGTCTTTTATTGTTACTCCAAAACCAGGTAGGAAAAAAAAAACATTGTATAATCATTGCCAAATCAAATTCAAAAGAATGACCACAGTCCACAAAGAATCAAGAATTACAATTGTTCCTCAAATTTTCAAGCTTCTCCTATTATCAGGCCTATGGCCAAAGTAATAATTGCAAACTTATTGTTATTTAAATTTTAACTTTTGACGTATACTTTAGAGCTCAGAGCTCCGTGGTTAGCTACATGCATTTGCTTGTGAAGCTCTAATAATAGATGACATGGGCAAAGCTGCCAGGCAGTGGCCAGAAAGAATCAAGTTAACCCTTAACTCAGCAGTTCTGCTGGCTTTCTGCTTTTGCACATCGCACACAATGACTCCCCTAAGAGTCCCTATGTTTTGACTTAGTTTTACTACTATATAATTTTTTTTTGTATTCTACACTTGCTTATCCAGGAACAATTCTCAAATGTTGTCATAACTTCAATAACCTTTTCATTTCTTAGGTTCCCAATATTGACTCTGCTTTATTTTCTCATAATTTCTAAACATGACTTATTCAAACTTCCTTTGAAAGCCAAACATTAATCCAAAACTACCAGTGTGCAGTTATTACATTGTTTCCAAGATGATACTGCATAGCATGCACCTGGGCCATTAGGACTGTGCTATGCCCCTATGACTCAATTTTTAATTATTTAAAAATCATTGCATCAAGGAACATCTAGTTTCACAGAATTCACCAGAGAAGAAGAAGAAGGGAGTAGGAAAGTCAGATATAATAGAATAATTATGCACACCAGGGCCAACTGAAAAGCAGTCATGCATAGATGAATTCTATAGTCATTGTGCAGGTCTAAGGTTATGAAAAATGGTAACAATTTATTTTTAAAAAGATCTGCCTGTGGACTACTGGGATGCCTCCATCTAGGAGATCCAGAGCCACATTATGGGCACAATATAAGATAAAATGTAAAGGATTTTTTCTTACCTGGGTAGCTCCCAAATAATTGAGATGGGGACCTATTGATTTATTCAGCAGGCTTTAAGCAAAATAACAGAGTAGATATCCCTAATCCTCTATGCTATCTGCATCTCATGCTTAGAGTTACTTTTCATTTAGTCTCTCAGCTTGCTCTCCTGTAGCTGTCTGTGCTCCTGGAGAACTTCCTTGGCAACTCCACCTCATGCCCAACCTCATGGTGATCATCTTCTTCCTCTACTTCATGGCCATTCTTCTCCTGGATCCTGTCCTTTCTCATGGTGGACTCCTACTTCACTCTTCCCCCTGGGACCCTTGGCTGAGATGGGAAGTCCAGCCTTTATATCTCTTCTGCCCAGTCATTCAGCCTTTTATTAATCAATCAGAAATAACTGGGGGGCATTCTTTATATCACATTGATACTGGAAACTCTTTGATATTCATGAGAATACCTGTGTCTGGCCTGTAACTTCATCTATCACGACAGAAATCAGCATCTGAATATACAGTGCACAAGACCCTTCAACAGCACAGTAGAATGGGAGGCAGGTAGAAATCTGTCTTCCCAGCATTTTAGACTCCTTAGAGTAGGTCTTAGACTGTCTACTATCAATTTATAAAATGCAAAGCTATTTTGAGAAGCCTTGATTAACTTACTGATGTGAAATATTAGAACATTAATGAACTAGAATGTGTACTATATATACTTTTAGTTCACCAAAGAATGGGTAAAAAAGTGTAACCGGTGCATTTGTCAGTGTGCCTTTCCTCGTTTAGCAATACCAACATCTCTGCTGATCAGGACCAAGGGGCTAAGAACAGCAGAGCCAAGGTTTAGAAATATTCTAACATTTAGTGTTGTAGAAGCATGCATGAGGTAGTGAGTTGTTTCAGTTCAGGGCTCAAGGATGACACTGAGGTTGATTATCTTTTGAGGGCAAAAAGTTTATTATAAGTGTTATTAATACCAGAGAAAGACAGCAGCATGCAGGTGCTCTAAAGAGAGATCTGACTCACAGGACAAAGTACTGTCCCTTCTTAGATTCTTCTCATGAAGAGAGATAGGAAAGAAACTGAAAATTACCTTTTTGGGTTTGTATTAAGCTGATGTTAGGGGTAAGCAAGGCTATTCAGTACTGATATTCCATTGTGTGTGTGTCATAAGAATCTAGGGGGAAAAGTTACTTTATTTCTAAAATTTCACTTATGGGAATTGCCACCGTTTGTCCAAAATGAAAGAGCATTACAAAATGGCATAGCCACGACTAACAGAACTTATATAAAAGAATAAAATAAAACCTACTCAATAAGGGGGAGGAGGAAGGGAGTGGGAAAATTTCAGAGGGGAAACTAGGAAAGGGGATAACATTTGAAATGTAAATAAAGAAAATATCTAATAAAAAGCCTATTCAATAAATGATAAGGAAAAAGCTTATGAGAATGAGAACATTCTGTGCAGCTCTGATTTCTAAACTGCAACTGTTTGCAAGGGTAGCCCTGTGATGTTTATACAGGCCCCGTTGAATTTCATATGTACCATTATATAGTACCATTGATCCACTACTCAAACCCATGAGTTTGTGAAAGACTGCATCACTAAGAGAAGCAGAGAGAGAAGAAATAGAGCAAATGTTGATGGGGGAGAAAAAAGGTAGAAGAGAGAATATTAAGAAGAGAGAAAGGGGCAAGAGAAATACCCTCATCTCACTATCTGTGGGGATGACACTGAAGACAGAAAGTTAGGTCCTGGATAAGACAACAGAAGTAAATCCACAAATAGGTAATAAAAATGGCAAATAAACAGATCCAGAGACAAAGACCTAAAGGCATGGCAGGTTTTTTTTCTCCTGCCACTACAAACTAGTCCTACAAGTTCAGGCTGGATTGAATATGCAAGCAGATTTAATAAGTTATAGTCTGTACTGAATCTATGGCCTTTCCCAGGTGTCACAAATTCCAAAACAATAGCACTAGCATAGTACAATACCCATAATACATTGTAAATCTGGATCTGATCATGTTACTGACTTCTGAGATATAATAGAGAGATTTGGAGCTCATCAGAGAATAAAAGATACAAAGAAGAAATAAACAGGCAAGAACTTGTCATGCAGTCTGTGGCCAAAAGGGTGCTCAAAAGGTTCTCTAAGGGGTGGTCCTGAGACTGATGGTGACAGCCTGGACCACGGTGAGGTGGCATGTAGAAGAGGTGGAACCAAGGAGATGAAAAGTTTTATACAGTATATAATAAAAATATATGTGTATAAAATGCCAGAATTTGCTACCAGGATTAAAATAATAACAAAAGTGAAAGCACACTGGAATAGCTGGGAACATAATATTTCACTCAGGCCTTGAGCCTGTGAGCCTCATCAATTGGTGTAGTCTCTCTGTAGCTGTCTCTCACTGGGGGGCATAACTGGTAGTTAGTGGTACTGGTACTGAGGTGTGTTCCTCAGTAGTCCCAATGTGGCTGCAGAAACCTTGACATTTCCTAGAGAGCCATTGGTCCTGTTCTCAGCAAAGGAATCAGCCCCAGCAGCAACAACAGATCAAATCAGCTCAGAGACATGAGGGAAGGCCAAGCAAGCCTGAGGCAGGATAGTCTTCACTCTGACACACACTTTTAACCTGGGCTCTTACTGTTATGGGCTACCAACAATTTGGGTTGGATCTTCCCACATCAATCAAGATAGAACAACTCTATGTGAGGCTCCTAACTCAGGAGATTCAAATTTATGACATGTTGACATAAAATCTAAACAAAGTAGTGGTTTTTAATTTATATTATAAAACAATAAAGACCTAGTTTATCTTAGCAGGAAGCAGTATTTCAGAGACCCACACCCAGCTCTATCTCTTGCTTTTCTCTGGAGAGTATTACTCCTGAACCAGGGAAGGAGCTTAGGCAGCCTTGACTCCCCTCCAGGCACAGCTCAGCTGCAGAGAGAGCAGTTCAACCATGCTTCCTGAAAGAACTGTTTGTTATTTTCTATTTATCCTGGGGAGGAACTGCAGTGAGCTGGTGGGTAGCTTTGGTGAAAAGCCCTTCATGAGTGGTACTCACACAGCTCAGACAACAGGAGCCTCTTTGGACTGACTGCAGTATAGAGTGCCTTGAGGACTCAGAGATGGGGCCACTTTCTGAGCTCCACATGTCCTCTTGGGCCTGAAGCTGTAGACTTGTCAGAACTACCAATGACCTCCATTTTACAAGGCTGTACCACATGGGTTCCAATAGGCACATCCCTTATGTGCCCTCAGTCTCACAGGCCACTTGCCCACAACTCAAGTGTGTGCATCTAGCTATGTCCAAAAAAAAATTATTGACTATATTTTTCTTGTTCTGGTGACTTCACTTGTCTCACAATAGTCTTCACTCCGCCCTGCAAGCTCAGCTCAGATAAGGGTCACCTGCTCACCTTTACCAACTCTTTCTTGTTATGCTACTCAGCATCTAAGGGAAAAAAGTGAAACACTGACTTCTGACAGTAGTGTTTCCTTCAGTATTTTTCCCAGTGATAGTGAGAAGCAAAAAGACCCTTGATAGTATTGGTAGAATGGAAAGATGATAAGAACCCACTTTCTACCTGCCAGTCTACATATTGTGCAGTGGCAAATTTCTTAAGGACAGGAAATGTATTATTATAACATTTAATTTAATGTTGTGATACACTTGTACATTCTGGGAAATGGCATAATGGTGGGGAATGCTTGTGATACCAGCATTTGTGGTGCTATGGTATCTGAATTGAGACAGTTCTGCACTATTTACTGGTTGCCAGGTCAGCCTATGCTAGATATCAAAGAGCATAGCCCCGATTCCTAAAATTCACCACAGCAAAGCAGTATACAAAATATGTACATTTAGCTCATACAGAATAGCTATAGAATGTAATTTCTACACTTCTCAGTAAGCATGCAAGGTATTAGGGAACGGACATTTCTGCTAATTAGAACATAGGGGCTGAAACTAGCATAACCAAGTTCTAAAAATGTTTTAATATTTAGTGAAATAGAATCATGTGTTACTGTGAAACCTGTATAGAAAGAAAGAATGAAATCTACCCAATAGAAGAAAAGAAAGCAGGTCATAAGAATGAGAACACTCCATGTAGCTCTGATTTCTGGAGGGGAGTTGTTTGCAAACCTGGAGCTGTAAAGGTAGAAGACACGCTTATGGTGCTTATACAGATGGAGAGCCATGGACCCACTGCTCCAGCCCATGAGACTCTGAAAGATGACATCACGAAGAGTCATGAGAGAGAGGAAAAACCACTTGATAATGTGTCTGGATGGTAGCATATAGCAGTGGCCAATATACATTATAGTCACAGACCTGTTCAAGCTACTGCCTGCTTTGATGTAGGAGAGCAAGTTGGAGCTTATGAGAACATTAACAATCCAGAAAAGGAGGAGAAACGGAAGAACTTGGCATGATGTCTGTGGTTTGAGTTTTGTCCAAAAGGTGGTCCTAGGACTGATGGTGACAGCCTGGACCACACTGAGGAGACAGGTGGTGCAGATGGAAAGGCCCCGTGCCATCCTTGCCAGATAAACCGTGGCTTTGCAGCCAATATCTCCTAGGAAGCTTCTGAAATAAAACACTGTGGCAAGCTCTTTCAACCCTGTTGTACAAATGATGATCATATTAGAAAATACCAAGTGGATGAGAATTAGGTCAATGGGCTTTTTCTCAGTCTCCAAGGCAGAAGTGTACCCAAGTCTTGCAAACATTAGGATATTCCCCATAATTCCAGGTCCAATAAGAGAAAGGAAGATTATTGTGTGGATAACATTACTCCAGTTCATCTTCTGAATTCATAGACAGCACTAGGGAAAATCATTTGAGAGATACACATGAAGTTTTCGGTCTATTCTGATAAAATGCATCATTTCAAGTATGTAAACACAAAGGAGTTTTCCTCATCATTTCATTGTTTTCCTGGTTTCTCTGTTTTCCCTCCCCATTCAAGTGATGATAGCTACGATCACGGCATAAACTTCAGTTTTCATGCCTTCCAAAAAGATCCTTCTTTTATCCCCTACATCAATCAAGTTCTTATTATCATGATTTTTCCCACACGTAAACATGACATCACTTTTTCACTCATGTCACCCAGCATGATCTCAGGCTACTGGAATTTGTGAATTATCCTGATACTCTTTACTGCCCCGTATGCAACCATCACTCAAATGAGGTTGAACTAATAAAAAGATTTCAGCTTCTCAGAAAGTTGTACTTGATTAACTGGACTAGTTTCTTTGGGGGAAATGATACAGTATTCTCCCACCCAAGACCTTTGATCCATTAAGTATAGGTAGATTAGTGATTGAGCCAGGGTATGAAAGTTCAGATCACAGGGCTTAAGGTGGGACTAAGTGTAGATAAAAAATTGTTTTCCCCATCTTCATGGGTAGAACCATGCTGTAGGATGTGGAGCATGGGCTATGCACAGACAGCCTGGTCTCCAGTCAAGCCTAGGTCTTAAACCTCAGTGGGACCCAGTAGTGGTAATTTCCACCTACATGGGACGGTAGGCATTCGATCATGTCTCCTGGACCCCTGGCTCCTGTCAAAGTTACTGTCCCCACAGCCCCCACAAGAGAGGCATGTGGATTTCAGTCATGTAGACAATGTCCCAAGCTTCTGGTCTTCTGGCTAGACTCCTCCACAGAGGAACAACAAGATAACATAGCCCACTATAAGATGGGCTGTTTGGCCCCTCCTTGCTTTCTAAGCTTTTACCTCTCTAAGCCTTCACCTTTCTTACTCTCTAGCTCTCTTTGCTCTCTTTACCTTCCCCTCCTCTCCACATGGCCATGGCTGGTCTCCCTCTCTCTCTTTTTACTTTCTCTCTTTCCCCTCACCTTTCTACAATAAAGCTCTAAAACCATAGACTATCTCTGATCATGAAGGACCGGACTAAAGACTCTTGCCTTCATGGGAACCACCCAGCATCCTTCTTTCCCCCTGCCCTCTCTTCTGGTATCTCCAGGGCTGAGTGATCCCTATTTTGTTCTCAGCTCCTCTGACTTATTCAGCTTGGGATGCCGGAGATTGAGAACCTGATACTTGTCCTTGTATAACTTAATAAAGTTCTTGCTGATAAGATTGGTTCACTCTAGTGATGTTCTCAGTCAGAAATCCCTCAGCCTGCCATTCCCCCCAATATCCTACACTGTAAATATAATCACTTTATGAATGGTATCTTTTTCTGTTCTTTATTTTCTATGTTGTAGTAAAACTGAGTCTTTTGAAATCTATTCTTTTTGTTTCACCCCTCATAAAATACATAGAGCTTAAAATTACAACTTCAATTTCAATTTGTCCTCTTCAGTTTGGTATCCTCTCCTCATCAAAATTATTTCTGAGTTTCTTTGACACCCTGTGTAACACTAGCGGTTCTCTGTCCACAGGAGCATGTGTGATATACAAGGCTGATCTTTGATGAACTGCCATGCTTTAAAGCACTGTGCCTAGAGTCTCATCTCATGAGCTTTTCCTGTCCCCAGAAGTCTATGATGGGCTTTCCTCAACCTCAGAAGTCTTTGTTTCCTTTCTGTCTGTTTCCTTGCTGCACTGAGCAGTGAGAATGTCTTAGACACCTAAGACAGAAATATTAACATAGTGCTTGCTCAAAAGGTTATAGGTTGCTCAATGAAAATCTTGGTTTTCAAACTGCATTTTAATTACAGAAAGGAATTGATGAGAAAATTTGAAAAAACATTTGAACTAGGCTCTTCTTTTAAGATTGACAAGCTCAGTATCCTGGAGAAGTCAATTTAATCACCACAGCACATTTAGTAAGTATTTAGCACTTTTCCACTTGTACAATGATAGGAGCTTCCATGCTCCAGCCAATTTAGTAAAGAGCATGGGCTATCCTTCAAAAAACTAATAAACAATGCTTTATTTTCTCTCAAAATCCATCTGTATTGATCTGTTTAAAATTTGATAGCTTTTTAAATGTTATCTCTGCAAAGCTAATAGCAAATTTTAAAATGATGGAATAGCCTTTCATTTCATAAGCAGTGTCCCATTTACATTGAAACACACACACGTCTATGCTAGATAAATTGGGAGATTTATATATTTATGAATAATATGTATTTCATTATATTTAATGTATATGTCATATAATGCATTATATTTAATTATCAACTTAAAGGCTATATATATATGTATATATACATATATATATATATATAATTACCTTTCTCAACCCTCACTCCTTGGCATGTAAGCAAGAGCAAATAACGAATCAAGCATGGTGGCATAAACCTTTAATCCCAGCACTCAATATGCAGAGGCAGTTGGGTATCTGAGAGTTCAAGTCCAACCTGATCTACAAAGCAAGCTTTAGAACAACCAGGACTATTATAGACAAAAAAACATGTCTGTAAAAAAACAGAAACAATTAAAAAAATAAGAGCTTAGAAAAAAAAAAAACACCTAATCAATCTGCTATTTCCTTTCAGGAATGGGTCATGGACTCCAATGCAAGACCCAGATGTATAGGAGAGAGTAGTCAGTAAACTCGGAAATGCTAAACTGCAATATCAATAAGTCCAGGCTTTACAAGCAACAATTCTGTCTGCCAGTTCTGCATTTCCTAGGCGCTACATGCATAGCTTTGAATGTTTGACTTGGACCCTTTAAGACTCACTAATGTAGGGAAGGTGCTTTGTACCATTCAGGTGTATTGTGAGAAGTCAGTGGAGCAGAGGCACATAGTCCTGAGGACAGTGTCTGCCCAGTGTTAAACCTGCTCTAATAGCCATTGCTCCAGGATTTTGTGTCATGTCAGTTTCCTGCACAATTCTCTATCATTGCACTGTGCTGCATTTAGGTATAGATAAGGAAATTCAGGGAAAATAAAACCACAAAAAAGAAGAGCAAAGTCCCCCATTGTGAGAAAGCTGAAGGGCAACTGATATAAGACACTGTTGAGGAGAACCTCTCCCTCCTGTGAGGACAAACACACAAACTGGAGAAAGTGCAAGGAAAAAAAGCTTCCCCACCCCAAGCTGAAACTTCAGCCCACATATATCTCCTGTACCTGCCTGAGCTGTAATGAGCATCTCTGGCTCAGTGCATCACACACAGCTGCACTCTACTCCCTCATGGACATGGAAAAAATTCTGGATGGCAGGTGGGAAATGAGAGACTGCTTCCTTCCTGGATCTTGTCACCTTCCTCTTTCACAGTGACAGTGGAACCCAGACCTTCTCTTCAATCACCTCCCTAACAATCCCCACCTCACAGCATCTCTCCTGATGTGAAAGACAGCTTCAGTTCATTGTGACATGATGAAGCACTCACCTGCAGAGTCTGTGCAGGGCTCAGGGTTGGTGCCCTCACAGCATAGCTTGGCCCTGTTTATTGTCCTTGAGCCCTGGGCTCACAGCAACTGTCACTGCTAATAGGATGCCACCATCAGGAGTTTGGCTTCTCCAGGGGAAAGGGCTCCTTCTGCAATCCCCATCCTTGATGTCAGGTCTGTGATCTCTCTGGTGCCCTGTCATTTGCTGAGCCAGAAACTTTCTGGTCCTAATTACAGTGCCTAAGTTTCCTGGATCCTGGGACTCCCCTCTTCCTTTGACCCCAAAGCCAGGAAGTGAATTGGGAGAAACTTCTGAGATACTGAAACTTTTGTTCTCTGAACATTTCAACGTTCAATTAGTCTTTTTGCAAAAGCCCCTATTGGATTCTCAGCACTCCCATGGTGGTTCTCAAACATCTATAACTCCAGTTTCAGGGGATGTAATGCCCTCCTCTGGCTTCCACAGTTATTAAGCATATCCATGACGCACAGACACATAGGCACACAGAATATATACAGGTAAAATACATTTTAATAAAACAAATGTGTCTAATAAAAAATAAAACTCTAAAACTCAGTAACATCAGGAAGAAAAGATATTCAAGAGCTTAGGATCAATGTTTAGTCTTCAGGTGTCCAGGACAGAGCTAGGGTCAGTGTCTAGTCTTAAGGTGTGGTGTCTAGAGCAGAGCAGCAGGGCACTGCTGACTTTATGCAGAGGAGTCAACACCCCTCCCAGATGAGTTCTTTATTTCTCCTGTTTTTGTTTCTCTTCTCTTCAGTACCTCTTTTTTTCCTGAATGTCTAATATGGATTGCTGTCTTTATGATTTATGTCCTGAATTTATCTCTTTCTTCCTCTTTTCTAAAATATTACTTACTTTGGAAAACAGTTTTCCTTTTATTTATCATTTCAAACATTTTGTTATTTTCATGTATAATATAATAGTGTGAACACAGGGAGACTACAAGGGTGTATTCATAAAAAAATATTGTCATTTAAATCAAACCAAGATGGGGTGAAGCAATACAAATAAAACTCAGACCTATTGAAGTCCAGAAAGTTACTGAAATCACGTGAATAAATTCCATAAGCTACAATGATGCAGCCACCATCATAAAACAGGACACAGAAGAAGCTGCAGAAAAGTGAGTTCTCTAAGAAACCTTGATAAAGTTTCTGGATGAAGCACTGGGATGGCCTCATGCAAAGGCCACCCTGGAGCTGTGATTAGAGCAGATCCTGAACACTGGGACAGATGCTCAAGACTGCTTGGGACATCTGTCAGTGGAACGTTCAGCTTTCTGTTCCCAGGTACACACCTTTTCATCTCAGATAAGGAAAGAAAGCCCCTGGGTTCACTCTTCCCAGTTCTATGATAATCCAAAACGAG
>LR752777.1:6455-59674 GCA_902729485.2 Mus minutoides
TTTATTTAGTGCGTTTGTTGTTCTGATTATTATGTGTCAGGAGGAATTTCTTTTCTGGTCCAGCCTATTTGGAGTTCTGTAGGCTTCTTGTATGTTTATGGGCATCTCATTCTTTAGGTATGGAAAGTTTTCTTCTATTATTTTGTTGAAGATATTTGCTGGCCCTTTAGTTTGATAGTCTTCCTTCTCATCTACTCCTTTATCCTTAAGTTTGGTCTTCTCATTGTGTCCTGGATTTCCTGGATATTTTGTGTTAGGATCTTTTTGCATTTAGCATTTTCTTTGATTGTCTTGTCTATGCTCCCTATAGAATCTTCTGTGCCTGAGATTCTCTCTTCTATCTCTTATATTCTGTTGCTGATGCTCATATCTAAGGTTCCTGATTTTTTTCCTATGGTTTCTATCTCCAGGGTTATCTCCTTTTGGTTTTTCTTAATTGTTTCTACTTCCATTTTTAGGTCCTGGATGGCTTTGTTCCATTCCATCACCTGTTTGGTATTGTTTTCCTGTAACTCTCTAAGTATTTCCTCTTTAAATGCTTCTAGTTGTTTATCTGTGTTTTCCTGTATTTCCTTCTTATAGTCCTCCATCATCATCATGACCAGTGACTTTATATCCATGTCCTGCTTTTCTGGTGTGTTGTTGTATCTAGGACTTGATGTGGTGGGTGAGTTTGGGTCTGATGATGCCAAGTACCCTTGGATTCTGTTGCTTCTGTTCTTAAGCTTGCCTCCTGCCATCTCTGCCCGAGGAGACCTGGTGTTGGTGCAGACCAGA
Source organism: Mus minutoides (assembly GCA_902729485.2). Lineage (NCBI taxonomy): Eukaryota > Metazoa > Chordata > Mammalia > Rodentia > Muridae > Mus > Mus minutoides. The sequence goes on from LR752777.1 coordinate 7,233, forward strand.
AAGGACCCGCTGTTCTGCCCTGGGCCTTTATCAATCTCCTGGCTGATGTCTCAAGTTCCACGAGATTGGGCCGGAACAGAGGCTGTGTTCCCCTGCTCACCTCAGGTCCCAAGATAGCTTGGGGAGTCCAGAAAGAGCCTAGGAGAGTGCACAGCAGAGACCAAGCTGGTGCTGGGCAGGCCAGACCAGACTGGAAGGGAGGGGCTGTTCTGCCCTGGGCCACTATCAATCTCCCTGCTGGTGTCTCAGGTTCCACGAGATTGGGCTAGAACAGAGGCTTTGTCCCCCTGCTCACTTGAGGTCCCCAGATAGCTTGGAGGGTCCCGAAGGAGCCTAAGAGAGTGCACAGCGCCTGAGGCCCGAGCCCTGAGGTCCTGATGTGATCTTAAAGTCCTGGGAGTTGCTGGGCTCAGTGGAAAGATGGTGGGGTAGAGGGTGCTCTGGCTGGGAGAGGCCCAGCCTCCAGTGGGGCGGAGTTCTCAGATCCTGCCCCTTGGGGCAACTGCTGACCCATTGCTCCCAACACCACCTCTGCACTGCACTCACGCATAACCCCGATGTGATCTTAAAGTCCTGGGGTGTGTGAAGCGCAGGACAGGCCCTAGCTGCTTCCGCTGGGCTCAGAAGAAAGATGGCGGGCTACACTGTAATTTTCATTATTATGATGCTATATTTTCTCAAAGACTCAAAAGTTCATCCTTGAGTTATAAATCAAGCCTACGATTTTTTAAAACTCAAGTCCACATCACACTAGTTTTATATCCATGTAGCATGTGACTGTGTCACAATAGAATTTATAGAAACTATCTCTAAATTCCTGAAAATATCAAATCCACATATTGTCAACATGGAGGTCAAAGGGGGTGACTAACTATATATAAGCAATTGTAATGAAGACATATTATGTTATTGAACTTTTCATTTTGAAGTTCTGCCTGGAAAAACCAAAGCAAGTATGAAAATTCATTGTTGTTGTTTTGTTGTTGATAATGATGATGATGATTTCAGTAGAGAAGTCACAAATACTTTACTTCAGAACTAGCTTTTATTGTGAGCGATTTTCATTTTATCCATTCACTAAGATTTGAATACCTATAAAGTTAAAACTGTAACAAAGATATGGTTTTGTTCCACATTATTTATAATGACTGAAATATTGCAAATGTCCCAAGTGCAAGGGCACCCATATTTTTCAAAGGAAATTTACTAGAGCTCATAAAAAAAAGTGTACATGATACAATAATAGTGGGAGATTTCAATATTCCACTCTAACCAAAAGACATCAAAACAGAAACAAAAGAAAGATACAATGAAACTGACAGACTTTATGAATCAATAGATTTAATAGATATCTAAAGAAAATTTCACACACCCCCAAAGAAAAAGTAACTTCTTCTCAGCATCTCATGGAACTTTCTTCAAAACTGACCATATAGTCAGACTCAAAACAAGGATCAACAGATACAAGAAAATTAAAATAACCTTTTACATTCTATCACATCACCACAGATTAATGTTGGACTTGATCAACAACAGAAGTAAGAATGCCCACGTTCTCATGGAAACTGGACAACTTCTTACTCAATTATTTCTGGGGTAGGGAAATACTAAAGAAAGAAATCAAAGATTTTCTGGAATTCAATGCAAATAAAGGCACAACATCTTCTAACTTATGGGACACAATGAAAGCAGTGTTGAGAGGAAAATTCAGAGCACTATGTATCTTCGTAAGGAAATTGGAGAGATCCTATTCTAGCAACTTAACAGCACACCTCAAAGCTCTAGAATAAAAAGAAGCAAATGTACCCAAGAAAAGTAGCAGGAAATCGACAAACTCAGGGTGAAATAAACCAATTATAAACAAAGAGAACAATACAAATAATCAACAAAAACAAATATTCTTACTACAGCTGAATCTTAGAGAAAATCAACAAGGTTGGCAAACCCTTAGTCAAACTAACTAACAGGCACAGAGACACTATCCAAATTAAGAAAATCCAAAATGAAAAGAGAGACATTACAACAGGAAACTGAAAAAAGAAAAAAGAAAAAAAAATCATCAGGTCTTATTTTTTATAAGATATTTTCTTCATTTACATTTCAAATGTTATCCCGAAAGTCCCTATACCTTCTCATTTCCCTGCTCCACAACCCACACACTCCTGCCTCCACCTCCTGGCCCTGGCATTCCCCTGTACTGGAGCATATATTCTTCACAAGACAGCAAACCAATAGCCAACATCAAATTAAGTTGAAAGACATTTGAAGCAATTGCACTAAAATCAGGGACAAGGCTGCCTGCTCTCTCATCTACTCAACAAAATACTTCGAGTTCTAGTTAGAGCAATAAGACAAGAAAAGAACAATGGGATGCAAATTAGAAAGGAAGAAGTCAAGATATCTCTAATCACAGATGATAAGAAAGTATACTTGTGCAAGCCTGAAAACTCTATCAGAGAACTCCTTCAGCTGGCAAACACCTTCAGCAAAATGGCTGGATAAACATTAGCTCAAAAAAATCAGTAGCCTTCCTTTAAAAAATTATATATGGGCTGAGAAAGAAATTAGGGAAATAATACCGTTTACAATAGCCACAGATTAATATATCTTGATGTAACCCTAATCAAGCAACTGAAATATCTGTATGACAAGAACTTCAAATCCTTGAAGAGGGAAACTGAAGGCCTCAGAAAATGGAAAGATCTCCCATGCCCATGGATCAATAGGATAAGCATTGAGAAAATGGCCATCTAACCAAAAGCAATCTACAGATTCAATGTAATCCCTATCAAAATTTCAACACAATTCTTCACAGACATGGAAAGAGCAATTCTCAAATTCATATGTAAAAACAAAAAACCCAGGATAACCAAAACAATTCTCAACAATAAAAGATCTTCTGAGAGGAATCACCATCCCTGACCAGAGAGAATGAAAAGAGATCTATATTTATCACCTTGCAAAAGCTCAGGTCCAAGTTGATCAAGGGCCTCAACATAAATTCAGATACACTGAGTCTAATAGAAGAAAAATTAGGAAATAGCTTCTACTGCATTGGCATCGGAGAAAAATTCCTGAACAGAACACCAATGGCTCAGGCTCTAAGATCAAAAATTGATAAACAGGACTTCATGAAACAACAAAGCTTCTGTAAGGCAAAGGACACTGGCAATAAGACAAAATGGCAATCTACATCTTCGAGTCTACATCTGAGAGAGGGCTAATATCTAAAATTTATAAAGAACTCAAGAAGTTAGACACCAAAACTCAAATAACCCAAATTAAAAATACAGAGCTAAACAGAATTCTCAACAGAGGAATTTTGAATGGTCAAGAAGTTCATTTAAAAATGTTCAATATCCTTAGTCATCAGGGAAATGCAAATGAAAACGATCCTAAGATTCCTCCTTACACCAATTAGAATGGGTAAGATAAAAAACTCAAGGGACAGACTATATTGACAAGGATATGGAGAAAGGGAACACTTCTCCATTGCTAGTGGAATTGCAAACTGGTGCAACCTCTCTGGAAATCAATTCTCAGAAAATTTGAAATAGTTCTACTTGAAGACCCAGCTATACTGTTCCTGAGCATTTACCCAAACAATGCTCATAAAGATACCTGCTCAATTATGTTCATAGCAGCGTTTTTCATAATAGCCAGAAACTGGAAGCAACTCAGATATTCCTCAATCAAAACATGAATACAGAAAATGTGGTTCATTTATACAATTGAATACTATTCAGCTATTAAAATCAATGTCGAGATGGATTTTGCAGGTCAATGGATGGAACTAAAAAATATCATACTGAATGAGGTAACCCTAAAAAAAAGACATGCATGGTATGTACTCACTGATAAGTAGATGTTAGCCAAAAAGTATAGGATATCCATGATACACCCCACAGACCCTACGAAGTTAACAAGAAAGAAGGCCCAAGGGTGCTTAAATTCCACTTAGAAGGAGGAACAAAATAATCATTGGAGGCATAGGGAAGAAGGGTTTTGGGTGGTAGAGGGGTATTGAAGGGGAAAAGGGGGGCAGGATCAGGTATGGAGGGACACAGGAGAGAGGCCCAGAGGGCCAAGAGAATGAATAGAAATATGCAGCTCCTGGAGCAGGGGTAGAGTAGGGTGAATCTCTAGGAAGTCTTAGAGACCTGGGATGAAGAGGTTCCCAGAACTCAGTGGGGATGACCTTAGCCAAAATGCCCAACAATAGGGAGACGGAACCTAAAGAGACCACCTCCAGTACTCAGACAGGGCCCACAGTGGAAGGGTGAGAATACCAACCTGCCTACAAAAACTTCAACCCCAAATAGCTCCTGTCTAAAAGAAATGCAGTGGCAAAAATGGAGCAGAGACTGAAGCAATGGCCCACCAGTGACTGGCCCAACTTGGATCTACCTTGTGGGCACCAATCTCTGTTTATTACTGATGCTATGTGTGCTTGCAGATAGGAGGCTAGTGTGGCTGTCCTCTGAGAGGCTATACTAGCAGCTGACTAAGATATATACAGATACTCATAGCCAAGCATTGGACAGAGGTTGGGGACCCCTATGGAAGACTTAGGAGAAGGACTGAAATAGCTGAAGGAGATGACAACTCCAAAGGAATACCAACAGTGTCAACTAACCTGGATCCCTGGGAGCCACCAACAAACAGCATACATGAGGTGTTCCAAGGCCCCAAGGACATATGTAGCAGAGGGATACCTTGTCTAGTCTCATTGGGAAAGGATGGGTCTAATTATTTAGGTACCTGATGCCCCAGGATAATGGGATATGGGGGGGGGGGCACCCTCTCAGAGGTGGTCAGGTGGGTGGATGAGAGGAAGAACTCTGAGAGGTGGGACTGGGAGGGTACAGCATTTAGGATGTAAATAAATAAAATAACTAACTAATTTAAAAAAGAAAAGGATATCATAGATATGCTCAGGACTCTATGAGATTGATTATATAAGAGTCTGGTCAAAATATAAGGAATCCTGTATGTGTTGACAATGTGTTAGCTATTTGGTAATAATGTTGAATATGAGGACAAAGATGTTGGAGAGTCATATACAGACAACATCACACTAAATCTGAGAGAAATATTTAAGGAGAATGAAGCAGCATCCTTTGGATAACTAATATTCAAACTGTGTAAGAGTCATTTTTTTTTATCTCAATATTTTTCATTCCTAGATTTTTGATACTTCTTCCAAGAAATACAGTATGTCTCTTCTTCAATGTCACACTTACGGATCTCTCCAATGGATGTCCACTGTGTTGTCCAATTAATACACGCTAATGAAAAATAACAAAATAAAATGAACAATACTGGGTGTTTCCAAGAATAAGTTCTGTCTTGAGATATACCTGTATCTTTGTCCACCTCACTCTAGTGAGCCTGAAGCAAAGCACCATTGGCAGCTATCATGTGGAAAACAGTCAATGCACTCAATGTACTGGATGACCTACATAAATAGATTTCCAGGCAGAATATTAAATCTGTCTGCCTCCTTCTAGATGTCTATTGTAAAGCACAAAAGGACAGAGAAATGCAATGAGAAAATTGTTAAATATTAAAGGAGCCAGGACTTCTGGGTAAATAGGCATTTCACATTCATTTCATGATCTTCTCTGGAAAAATAAAAGAAAATAATCTATAAACTTAGAATTAAGTTTAATTCTAAATTAAGAAATGACTCCAGGTTAATAAAAGAGTCTAGCACACAATAGAGAGTTTGTGATGTATGATAATGCTATGGCAGTCCTTTCAATTTTTTGTTAAGCATTTAAAATAATGTTTCAAACACACAAAAGGCTTTCTGAGAAAGTTTAGGTATTCACCATGATTCTTTCTAAAATACAACAATCACAAAACAAGTCCAAAGACTTACTAGGACCACTGTGAAATAATCTTTGGTTATGGCTTTTGTTGAACTGAGTGTACTATATATTGACACATGAAAAACATAAGCACTTGGAGCTGGAAAGATAGCTCAGTGGTTAAGAACACTGGCTTCTCTTCAAGAGGTCCCAGGCTTCATTCCCAGCATCCATGTGATTACTTGCAACCATGTAGTACCAGAGACTCAGGGGATCCTATGGCCTTTTTCTGAACCCAGTACATACCAGTAGCAGGGTTGCAAGTGGTGCACACCCAAGCAGGAGAAACATCTATATGCATTAAAAGTAAGTGAACAAAGTTTGGAAAGGAAAAACTTCAGGGTAGAGTAAATGGAGCTTTGATCTGGAAAATGTTTATATAAACAAGAATAGTTTTAAACTATTGAGTTCCACACATATAGACTAAATTATGTAGAAATTGGCTAAGTCGGGGATCTGTGGGAAAACCATTTTCAAATAATGTAACTGAACCTGAATCAGTCAGGGGTATTTCCTGCTGGATTTTGTTGGTGGTGTTGGATATGGTTTGGTTTAGGTTGTTGTTGTTGTTGTTGTTGTTGTTGTTGTTGTTGTTGTTGTTATCATCGTCATCTTATTGGTTTAGTTTATTTTGGTTTGATTGGTTTGGTTTCGTTGTTGTAGTTTTCCAGAGTAAAGCAACACTTTCTGTACTTGCAATTTCCTCTTTTCATTTGGGTATATCCAGCATGGTGTTCATGGTTATTCTATATCAGTCCAAACCACTACCACTATGTGTGTGTGTGTGTGTGTGTGTGTGTGTGTGTGTGTGTGTGTGTGGAGAGAGGGAGAGAGAGAGAGAGAGAGAGAGAGAGAGAGAGAGAGAGAGAGAGAGAGAGAGAGAGATTACTCAGATATAAGCTCAAGAAGCCTGACTGGAAAGCCTAACCAACACTTAGTCTCACCTGGTATTCTACAATTCTGGGTATTTTACAGTTCTGAGTCTTCAAGCCTGAGTCTAATGCCTTGAAGAGAATTTGAAAGAGGGTCTTAGGTGATTGAGAAATAGAATGAGTCAAGGTTACCTGGAGAATGGATGTGTATTGTTGGTACTATAAAGACAAATATGGCAAATTTCATTTTCACAAATTTGCCAGGAAAATGTTAATATCAGAGCTCTTATAAAATCTTGTATTGATCCTAGCAAACATGAAGTATACTCTCAAATAACATGAATGAAATATCAAGGAAGGGTGTATTAGTTAGGGTTCCCTAGAGTCACAGAACTTACAGAGTAAAGGAATTTATTGATGATTTACAGTCTGCAGCCCAATTCCCAACAATGATTCAGTAGTAGCTGTGAATGGAAGTCCAAGGATCTAGCAGTTACTCAGTCCCACACGGTGAACAGGCAAAGGAGCGAGTGCTAGTCTCCCTTCTTCCAGTGTCCTTATATGGTCTCCAGCAGAAGGTGTAACCCATATTAAAGGTGTGTGCCATCACACCTTTAGTCCCAGCTGATCTTGAGCTCAGGGATCTCTGTCTTAATCTCACACCTTTAATCCCAGATGATCTTGAGCTCAGAGTTCTCTCTGTCTTAATCTCACACCTTTAATCCCAGATGATCTTGAGCTCGGAGATCTCTCTGTCTTAATCTGGAATCCATAGCCGATATGCTATCAAGACCTCCATACCAAGATCCAGATCAGAGACTTCTATATCCAAGCCTCCAGGTTAGGGTCACTGGTGAGCCTTCCAAATCTGGATTGTAGCTCATTCCAAATATAGTCAAGTTGACAACCAGGGATAGCCACTACAAAGGGTATGACATAACATGGGAGGTTAGTTCAGAAAATATTGGTTGTCTCCACCTTGCTGAAAAATGCACTTTGAAGCCCTGAGCCATAACATAAGAAGCATGGCTACCTTCCTGCTGATGGATTAAAATGACAATGGAGACTGGACACAGTCAAAGAAAGACACTCCAACTTTAGCAATTCCAATCTACTCCCATTTCCAGTTTCTTCTCAAGATATCAATAAAGATAAATACACATTCAGATGGTACCCTCCCTGCCCGACCCCACCTGCTTCATTCCTAATTTCATCTGCTTTATGAGTTAAGTGTAAACCTCTATGCAAAGCCAGCAACTTCCAAAACCATGAAAGACAAACATTCAATAATAACAATTGTTTCAAGCCAAGAATTTTCAAATGCTAGAGAAAGTAATGCAGCCAAATGGTCTAAGGTGATTGAGCGTCATGGAAGCCAAAGGAAAAAACTGAAGGAAAAAATACTTGCTCCTAGATATGGCTGAAGAAAGGAAAAGGAAAAAGAGGACTAGAGAAAACTCTGAAAAATGAATGCATATACTGTCTATATCTAGCATGAAAAAGAATTGCCTTAATATATAAACAGAACTAAATAGCAGAAGGCACTAGCCTGTGAAGTTCTTTCTTTTTTCACCAAGGTCTTCTCAAGCTTGTTCTAAACCTGGGTATTGAAAAAAAAAAAAGCATTATTCTCTCCACAGATAAGGGCAAGGCAGAGTGTAGGTACTTTACAGCACCTCCATTGGTAATCACAAACTTTCCTCTAAGTGAATATTATTCTCATGTCACTGATGAATAAATAATTCATAATTTAGGGATGTAATATAAGTTGGAAATAATCATATAGCTAGCAAACAGTATACCTGTTATTTTAACTTAGTCTAGTGTTATCCCAAAGCCTAGAGTGAAGACTACAGTCATATCATACAGTCAAATCTAGCCCAGTAAAAACTAAAATGACTTCTGATGATTTAAGCGCCAGTCCTCTCTGAACTCCTCCCTCTTCCATATGGCATCCCCCAGATGGCTGGAAGCTTGAGAGGGTGATCTGTGGCAATCAGTTTTCTCTCTGCTTACCAATGCCAGTTCATGTATTACCTTCCCATAATGACCCTGAATTCCAAGAGAACTGCCTTCTGTAGGTGAAAATTAGGCCTGGGAAAGTTAAGCTAAAAATTCTAAAAATGAACCACAGAAAAGTATGTTTAACACAGGAACCAGGTTCCAGATTGTGTCCTGTTTACAAAAGCACATATTGTGCTAATAGTAAAATTGAGTTCTACTTTCATAATGATGGCTTAAAATGAATACCACCCACTTACACCCCCACCCTAGCCAAACTCACACTCCATCAAAGCAATTAAATCTTAAATAACCTTGATCTAAATGACACTAGCAAATGGAATTGTGGGCACATAGTTGTGAGGTTTGTTTACCAGTTTTCCCGAAATGCTTTACCAATCAAAATTTTTAAAAATGAGCTCACGCACATATGCATTCTGGACTCCTAAGTTTTAACTCACAAGATAAATGTATTTTCATAGTCATCTGGGAAAATCCACTTGTATAAAACAGGTGCCATCCATTATCAGAAGCTAGGGCTTTAAACTACACTCCAGAGACTTCCAAGTTCTATAATATGTTCACTGTTGTTCAGTAATGATAAGGCAGTATAGTCAAATACTTTAATCAACCACAGAAGGCTGTTTTAATTTCTAGGAATTTTACAATTCATATTATCATATCAAAGAATATTTTAAAAATCTATAAGCTGCAAATATGCTTAAGTGTGCTTAAATCTGGAGGCCCAAAATTTCTGTGTGTGTGTGTTATAGGAATTTTAATGCCATAGAATACCTGTTACCTTCCTTTCATAACAAAAATTTTAAAACACTACATTATAGCAAGTAAGTAACTGACTTGAGTATCTGGAGTTGATTTTTTGGTGGTAAGAAAAAAAAAGTCAGAGAAAATGCCATGAAGATACAAAATAGGATTTTTTAAAAGCACACAGACTTGATAGACATTAAGTTACCTAATCATTTATGAACAGAGGATGCTCTTTCAAAAATGGATTAAAGCAAGGCATTTAATTTTCACAAGCTTTAACATCTTTGTGTATAAATCAGATATAAAAATAGGTATTGTGTAGGAGTGGCTATAGGACTCTAGCCAAGGATAGTGTGTAAATTGCCACCCAAAGAACAGATATGGAGCTTATGCCTAATACTCTCTCCTTCTGTTTACATGAATCCCTCACTTGAGCAATTTTATAGTTTCAGATAACAAAATGATACTAGATTAGCTGAACATGAACACCCAAGTTCAAGTTAATGATACACTTATTCACGGTTACATCATTACAGAAATATAGTAATGACGCAGAACAAGCACTCATGACAGGCTCATCTTACCTTGTTTGTGTTTGGATCACTCCAAACCGCCATAACACAAATGCCTTAAATTAAAAAAGCATGTTCTTCCCATTCACCCAAAAGTCAAACTACCTCTTCTCTATCGCCATATTTAAAATTATTTTGCAACTTGAAAATCCTGCAGATGGAAGTTTTGTCTCTGCATGTCTGCTCTCATACTAAGAGAACTGTATCTACTTAATAAATCCTAAGCAAATTCTTCATTCTTTATAAACCACAAGTATTCATCATTGATCTGGACTTATATAGTTTCATTGGTGAGTATGTAGGAACTGGTCTGCACTATTATTAGTACAGAGAAATAATGTGGACTGAGACTGACTTTATCTGCCTCAAGTTTATCAATTGAAACAAGGCAGCCAAGATTGTGGCTTTTGATGGTGTTCATCCTCAATGAAGCCCCCAGAAGATCATTAGGTTTAGGTGAGACCCTTGTGATGACACTAGTGAGTTCCTAAAAGGTGAAACTGGAAAGTCTCCTCTTCTCCACCATGTAAGGACATAGTGAGGAGTCTATCTTATGGACAGGAAAAGAGCCATCAACCCAGACATATTGACCTTGAACTTTAGCTTTCAGACCCATTCGAAATTTTAGTTTTTGTTTTGTAAGTTGCCCATGCTACAGCACTTTGTTCTTACATCCTGAGCTGACTGAATTAAGCAGTATAAGGTTTGAAATGCTAACAGCTAGAATCTTGAAAATAATTCTCTTTTCTGAATTTTCCCCTTCTGTATTTAGACACATTCATGTTTGGAAGTATCTCTTTTCAACTAGTGTTAGAGGACTATGGAAATCAATCACAGACATTTCCTTCCTGGGTTATTTCCTAAAAAAAAATTTATCTAAAAAAAAAATCACTGAAACTTAAACCCCAGAAAAATAATATTTAAAACAATTAATTTTACCATTATTGAAACCTATAGTTCCACGTGCAAAGTTTACACCATGATTAATAAAAGAAAGTGGACATTTGAGCACTTACAATTATCCACAGTCTTAGTTAATGATTCCTCATGGGCCCAAAGAGTAGATGCAAGAACTGGGAAAAGCAATGACAAAAACAGTGTCTTCTGGAAACCTACAAAGTTATTACTGTTTCGTGCACTTTATAAAAAAGAAAAGAATGGAAAGTTTCACATGTTCTAAAGTCATTCAGCCTGGAACACATAATTCGATAAAAAAGGGATAAAAAATGCAATGAAAGTTTCTATACTGAGATAGTACCCACATAGGAGATTTCAAACTCCAGGAATAAGCAAATAACATTCACAAGACAGTCTACTGGGCATTAGAGATAAACACAGAACAAATACTTCTGGGTTATTTTGTTCCAGAACAAGCCTGGTTAATTTAAAAGCAATACTTGGAGCGATAGGGAAGGAATTAATGCATTCCACCCACCAAATAACAACCCATCAACTATCAAAGTGAGGGAAAGTTTTAACTACTGAATTAAGATGAATAAGGCATATCAAACACAAAAGGAGGTATGAGAAATACATACCAAGATAGTCATGGGAATACGTGTACTATGTAATTATAATCCAGTTATAAGAAATTACAGAGCAGTTTCTGCCTATCTGACTCATAAACTTAACTACTAGTATCCAAATTCTTCCAATATCTAGGTTTTATTCATTGGACTTCAGTATAAAGTAATCAAGTAAACCTTTGAAAAGTAGTATTCTTTCCAGTCCACTTTTAGGAAGTGTAAGCGGATTTTGTATCGTTTTCCTGTACACATCTAGGCCTTTGAAGAACTTTGAAATGTGCAATGCCTACAGGATAACATATTCCTCTTCATCCTCACGGTACTAATATGCTGAAGGTTCCTGTTGCAGCCGATGCTAAAGTTATGCATCCTATGGCAAGAAACCCCTCTCTCTTTCAGTCACACATGGTGGAATATATTAGGATTCATATGCAGTACCAAATGAAAAACCACTCTGGGGACTCAGGCCTGTAATCCCAGCTACTCAAGAATTTGAGGTAGAAAGATCCCAAATTCAAAGCCTGTTGGGCTTACAGTAACTGTATATCTAACCTTGGCAACTTAGTGAGACCTTATCTCATAAGAAGTAAAAATTAAAAAAATCCAAAAGTAAGCAAGTCAATCTTTCATGCTCTGAAGTGTCTGGTATTTTAATTGGTAATTTTCCTTTTTCTTATACTTTGTCACAGATATCAGTTCTTTTTAGAGATATAGACATGGTCCCATAGGAGATAGATCACAGAGAGAATAAATAAGATGCTAATAGAGTGCCTCTCAAAATCTCTAACCACAATACCCCACAGTATCACTAAAGAATCTTGCTGACAGTACAGCTGTTTGATCAAAGTGCTACCTTCGTTTTGATAAACTATTCAAATTGTCAAATAATCATTTTGTTAAGTCCAAGTTCTAAGACCAATTACATGAGTCTATCCTAACCAGTTACCTTATGTTCCACAGGGTTTACCAGGACATTCAGGGGCAAAAAAAAAAAAAAAAAAAAAAGCATCATCATTTTTTTTTAATTTTTTTTCTTTTTTTTTTTCAATTTTTATTAGATATTTTCTTCATTTACGTTTCAAATGTCATCATGAAAGTTCCCTATAACCTGCACCCCTACCCACCCACTCCCACATCTGGCACTGGCATTCCCCTGTACTGGGGCATATAAAGTTAGCATGACCAAGGGGCCTTTCTTTCCAATGATGGCCTACTAGGCCATCTTCTGCTACATATGCAGCTAGACACACAAGCTCTGGGGGTGCTGGTTAGTTTATATTGTTCTTCAACCTATAGGGTTGGAAACCCCTTCAGCTCTTTCAATACTTTCTCTAGCTCCTCCATTGGGAACCCTGTGTTCCTTCTAATAGCTGACTGTGAGCATCCACTTCTGTGTTTGCCAGGCACTGGCATAGCCTCACACGAGACAGCTATATCAGGGCCCTTTCAGCAATATCTTGCTGGCATATGCAATAGTGTCTGTGTTTGGTGGATGATTATGGGATGGATCCACGGCTGCAGCAGTCACTGGTTAGACCATCCTATTGTCTCAGCTCCACACGTAATCTCTGTAACTCCTTCAATGTGTGCTTTGTTCCTAATTCTAAGAAGGGGCGAAGTGTCCACACTTTGGTCTTCATTCTTCTTGAGTTTCATGTGTTTTGCAAATTGTATCTTGGGAAATCTAAGTTTCTGGGCTAGTATCCACTTATCAGTGAGTACATGTTATGTGAGATCTTTTGTGATTGGGTTACCTCACTCAGGATGATACTCTCCAGGTCCACCCATTTGCCTAAGAATTTCATAAATTCATTGTTTTTAATAGCTGTGTAGTACTCCACTGTGTAAATGTACCACAATTTCTGTATCCATTCCTCTGTTGAGTTAGGGAAGCAACAGCCTTCACAATAGTCACAAACAATATAAAATACTTAGCATGATGCTAACTAAGGAAGTGAAAGATCTGTATGATAAGAACTTCAAGTCTCTGAAGAAAGAAATTGAAAATCTCAGAAGATGGAAATATCTCCCATGCTCATGGATTGGCAGGATCAATATAGTAAAAATGGCTATCTTGCCTAAAGCAATCTACAGATTCAATGCAATCCCCATCAAAATTCCAACTCAATTCTTCAATGATTTAGAAAGGGCAATTTGCAAGTTCATCTGGAATTACAAAAAAACCTAAGATAGCAAAAACTCTTCTCCACAATAAAAGAACCTCTGGTGGAATCACCATGCCTGACTTCAAGCTATACTACAGAGCAATTGTAATAAAAACTGCCTGGTACTGATACAGCGACAGACAGGTAGATCAATGGATCAATAGGATCAAAGACCCAGAAATGAATCCACACTCCTATGGTCATCTGATCTTTGACAAGGGAGCTAAAACCATCCAGTGGAAAAAAAGACAGCATTTTCAACATATGGTGCTGGCACAGCTGCTGATTATCATGTAGAAGAATGGGAATTGATCCATTCTTATCTCCTTGTACTAAGGTCAAGCATCATCATTCTTAATGGTACATCACTCATGAGAATTAGGAGATATTCAGTTTAAATCATGTGTCTATCACAAGTTCTATGATTTTTTAGTATGTTACTTCCTCCCTTTAAGCTTTGATTTTTTTTTAATTGCACATTTATCTCAAAACTCATTTAAAGGAATATTGAAATGATGGTCATAATTTAACAAAGTCCCAAGACACAGTGAGAACTAAGTTTGTATGCATCAGGGCCATGGTCACCAAAATACTGCATTTTTGCCCCATCTTATGTCTATATTTCCACAAAGCTCATAAAGATGAATCATTTGATTATCCTGCTGATCCATGAAGTGTTTTACTCCAAGACAAGAAGAACTGGTCTCTAAAACATTGCCATATATAATTTTTCCACTGTGATAAAGACAGTAATAACAAATAAAATCCCATAACTATATGCATTGGTTTATGAGCTAATATTCACAATAAGTGTTATAAGACTGAGCGATAAAAGAAATATGCAAGAAGGATCCACTGTTGTAAGAAAGTAAAATTAAGCGAGAAAATATAGGGATATATTTCATTTTTAATGTGAAGATACTTAACACACCCCATAGGGAAAGAGAATTTTGATGTAAATGTGCTTAAGCTTTTCAGACAATTTAACCACCAGGAGGTTAAAAATATGGCCAAGTAAAAATATAATAAAGAGTAAATGCTTCTGAGCACAACATGAAAACAGAAGAGAAAAATAGGCATATTGAGAACTAAATTGTATCCTTGAATTTCTAAAGAGAGGTTGAAAATGACAGCTGTAGGTACACACACTTAAGCAAAGTATCTTACTACAAATTAATCCATAGAAAATAAGAACCTTTGAACTCATGCCATATAGAAAATGTAAAGCATTTAGCAAATATGTCAGTAGCAGCTCATGCTAATGCATAGAAATCCTTGAGAACAATGGGTTACCATGGATAAAGATTAATCTCCTGTAGACTTTATCAGTTGTTAAGCCACAAATATTATATGGTATATTGCCAAATGCACTTAAATTTTCTGTATCTTAAGAAACAATGAAGAAAATAAAACTCTTATTTATAGTAACTGTAAAATCTATGTTTGTATAAGGTAGCTTAGTGGGTAACAGTGCCTGCCACCAAACCTAAAAACCATCATTCTGTCCCTGGGACCCATTTGGTGGAAGGAGAGAACAAACTACAACAAACTGCCCTCTAATCTACACATATGCACAAAATGAATTAATAATAAATGTTTAAAAATCAGAAGTTTCTTACATTTTTTAAAGAAAGTAACATGGAATGGAACCTGATGCTAATTTTTTCAAATAAGACCAAATTTTCTCTTAGGTTCTCACCAGCTGGAGTCTCTGAGTCAGGCTCAGGTAAGAGCTATTTTGAAATTCTTGAGGAACTAGAGAGGGGGAAACCATCAGGAAGAACTGACTCTGGATCAGCAGATGAGAAGCTGCATTTTGTGAGAGGGTTTCCACAGCTGACTCCTCAAACTTCAGAAGGGTGGGAGGTGATGTCACTTTTCCCCCTGAGCGTTAGCGTACGGATTATCCAGGTGCGACACCTGTCATCTTACTGTCACTGCAGGAAGGTTGTAGGTGTATCTGAGAAGCATATCTCATGACAGCAGGTGCAGCTGGATGTAAGAGCATCATTGGTGCTTGACTGATCTCTGGGCAATTATTATGGATTATATCTTCTTGTTTTACTTAACAGTCTTATTTATATGTATTTCTATTATCGTGTAATGGTGTTACCATGCCATCTCCTTAAGGAAATATATTGATCAGAACTTCAAATAAGTTTCGTTTGAATTTATGCCTATGTGAACCTAAAGAAAAAAATACATGAAGTGTTACCTTCTTCTTTTGTATTTTTCTTTTAACTTTAGCAGTATGGCCACATAATAGAAATGACACCCATATGAATAACTACCATACCACTTCAGGAGGTCTGTCCATTCTGAGATACTTAAGAGAAAGAAAGTCCAAAAAGAATTTATTTATAATTATAGTCTGGAAAGGATCACATGTCAATGTCAGAGCCAGGCAAAGGTGGAATTCCATGTCTCCCAAGGATGGTAAGGCTTTGGAAGAGTTCATATTTTTGAGTAGTGTAATTTTCCAAAAGAGATGAGAGGCCCCCTGGTGTGATAGGAGCATTTGTGCTTCTTTGAAATACTTAGCACAGGTAATACACTCCACTCACTGGTATCCATTTTGATACAGTTTGAAATTTTCTTAACTGCGGTATAGTGTTTTCACTGTTTTATTTTGCTGTCTGCCAGATGGGTGACTTGAAAAACTGTGTAGTCATGCATGAGCACAGTTTGAATTTCCTCAGAGGGATACCAATAACATCTTAATGGGGTTAATCGGAATAGAAGGGTATAATGTAACAGTATGTTCTTTAGCTAGTGCTGTTGTAGTAAGTTACCATGAGTCCAGTGACTTAGACACCTTTAGTTCTATTAGTAAGAGGGCTAAATGAGCAAGCAGGCCCACTTTAGGAAATAGTCTTTTTCCCTTTGTAGAAACTGCCCTAGTACATTGGCTTGAGTTGACTGAGTTCTTTGGCCCCAAATTACCACATCCTCTACTGACCCTATCTCCCTATCTGACTCTTATGTCTCCCTGTTTCACTAGCAATGGCCTAGGAAATCACTCTGAGAACTTCCCAGTATTTCAGACATATGTCATTAGCATACGTACATCTGCAGAGTAACCCTTATAGTGTAATTAACACATTCTCAGAATATGAGCATTAGAACAGAGAAGTCGTTTGCCTACTGTAGTCCAGCTGCATACTATGTAAGTCCTTCATTGTTAGGATTGTAAACTGTATGAAGACAAACATAAGAGTCCACCAGTCAACTCTACTCTCTCAATGTATGTCATCACACTCATGACAATTGATTTTGCTAAACTCTATGTAAATAGTTTGGTTTTTATCACAACAACGTGTATGAGTAATTAAGATTGGATCATTCTTTCTTGCATTTTATGTAGCATAGTTTGGAATATTCAGTACTATTGAATACAGAGCTCAAGACAAGCACATAAAATAGCTACATTACATTCCAGTTGATCCCAGTAAAGTCAGTCAAGAAAGTTTGATTTTGTTTCTCAGTCTGAAATAAGATTTTCACTCATTTATTTGAATCCTAGAATGGTGTAGGCAGAGGCAGACAGATCTCTATGGGGGTCTACACAGCAAATTTTAGAATACCCAGGACTACAAACTGACAGAAATTATATCAAACAAAGTATGTGCTTTATAGATTACAGAGGATGAAGATATATTTCCTCATATAAAAATAGAAAATATCTTGCAAGGGGTTAGAAATTCAAAGTTAATATTTCAGAAAGTTACCCTTCTACAAAAAGTGATTCTTTGATAGAGCAAACTATCCCCCAGCTGTTTTCTCTGTATACATTTCACTAGTTCATACACAATGTTACAGCTCTTTGCTCTAAGAACAAACAAAATCTAAAATTCACTCCCTGTAAAATAGCAAAACTGTCACCCTCTCCTTAGCAGCATTCATGGTTCAAATTACAGAGTCTGGACCAAGATTTGGAATCTTAAGCTCTCAAACAATAATTCATTCAATATATATTCTCCATGTCATAGTTATTGCTGTGGAACTGAATTTTTGTATTGCTTTAGATCACAGAATTCCTAGTGCCCGTGACCATTCTACTGTCAATATCTCCTGGACTCAGCCTGTTGATGCATACTTTTAAACCCAGCAGTTAGTAGAGAGAGGTAGATCTGAGGTCAACCAGCCTGGTCTACAGAGAGAATTCTAGACTAGAGAGATCTGCATAGTGAAACAATGATTCCAAGAAAATGCAAAGAAGAAAGAAGAAAGAAAAATGAAAAAGAAAAAAAGGAAGGAAGGAAGGAAGGAAGGAAGGAAGGAAGGAAGGAAGGAAGGAAAATGAAGTAGGATTAAAGAAAAGACAATAAAAAAGAAAGTAATGGTTAAAAAAAGGAATAAAAAAGAAATGCCCCTTAACTTGACTGTTACAGAACACATGCAGCACATGACTGTCATACTTTTGTATACAGTTAATAAATATTTAGTATTATATATTATATAAAACAGATTATATATTGTATAATACAGCTGGAAACATTAGTTTTAGAACTATCACCAAGAAAAATAGTGACTCCACCCTAGTCATTTGGCTCTATACCTTATACACACAAGCCTAGAAAGTGATTAACAGGCAGAAAAATCCCCTCTGGTATACCTAAGGATTTTTTCATTTGTAGACTAGAAGAAAATAATATGTGAAACTTGGATCTCCCTAGACTTTATTTGTCTGAGATGTACTCCCAGGACTCCTGGAATGTACTTTTGTAAGTGACTTAACAGTTAGCTTGTCTCTGTGCTGAGGTTTTGATCTTGTTAACTAGTATCTTATCATCCCCTCTGTTCTAGTTTTCTTTCTATTGCTGTGATAAATACCATGACCAAAAGCAACCTCGGGGAGGAAAGGGTTTATTTCAGTTTGTTTGTGCAGCTTACAGGCCATCATTAAGGAAAGTCAGAGTGGGAATTCAAGCAGAAACTGATGGAGAGACCACAATGAAATCTGATTACTGCTGAGCTAGCCCTTCTAAACAGCCAGACCCCTTGTCTAGGGGTGGTACCATCCACAATGGGCTAAGCCCTCCAACAGTCAAAACAATGGCCCACAAATATGCCCACAGACCAGTATGATCAAGGCAATTCTTGAACTGGGGTTCCTTCTTCACAAATGACTCTAGTTTGTGTCAAATCAGAAAAACAAAACAAAATAAAACAACAACAAAAAAAACCAAACAAACAAAAGTCTAACCAAAACCGCCTTCAATCACCAGGGTACCCTGCAAGGAGGGTTACCAAGCAAGGCTTTCAGAGTTCCACAGAGAGATCTGAGTGTGTAGCTCAGTGGTACAGCACATGTGCAGGATGCACAAGTCTCTGAGTTTGATACCTAACATCAAAAAACACTTGTACTGACAGCAACATAAGGGCTTCTTACCATGTTTGCCAAAAAAAAAAAAAAACCTAATGCCGGATTCCATAAACATTTCACTTTGTCTACCCACAGAAAATTAATTCAGTTCTTGATCTGATGGTAAGTGACTTGTTTTATATTATTTCACTTTCCACATCTGAATAACATAGTATGTCATCAAAGCATAGTATATAGATTAGAAAAGTCAAGTAAATGTGGCTGGTTACAAAAGCACCAGTCATTTTACTGTGGAGAAATGGACTTCACATACCACAAAGCAAAACAGACTTTCATAATCAGCCCTAGTAAACATGACTTTCCTCTAACTGCCACATCGTTTTAACATTTTTAAATAAATCATCATTACAAACTATTTAAAAAGAAAATATAAGCATCTGCTGTGGCAGGGGCCTGTTTAAGTTGTAGTGAGAGATTCAGATCTGAACCTGAGCTCTGGCTACACAGAGCTGCATATAAAAATAGAGTTTAATCAGAGGCTCCATGGAAGTATATTTTAGAATTGTGTTTCTTTGTTAAGTGAGTCTCCTACATGGAAGAGCTGTAAACCCAGAGTAGCTTCTGGGATAAATAGAAAGATTAGGTCAAATCCACCATTTTTATAAGTGATAAAACTGATCCTTGGTACCAACCAAGGGCAAGCTATATATATATTCTATTACATTTTCCTGCAGAATTTCCATTTTAAAAAGTACAAGAGAAAAATCTATCTATCCACAAAGGAATTTGGCAGTTAAAGAAAATATAAAAGCTTTGTGTAGAACACAGGCCTTGAAATATCTGACCCTCACATCTATGATCTTCGAAAGTAGGAATGGGATGAAGACAGGGAAATCCTGCTGAGAAAAAGGGAAAAGAGAAGAGAAATCTCCAGTGCCACCATTTGGGCAGACATGTCCTAGGGACCAGGAGGACTTCCAAGGTGATGGTCCAGCATCTGAAGGAAGAGGGAAGAGACCAGGATGCTGAGTTCATTTAATGTAAATATCTCCCCCAAAGGATAAAGTATAAAATCTGTTTCCTCTGTGTGGTGTCCATCTTCTTTTCATCATCCCCACTTGCTCCTTTAACTGCCTCAGACACACAAATTCTGAAGCTTATTACACATAAATAATTTTTTCTTAATGATAAAAATTTTAAAAACCACACATAGCCACCAAGTTAAAAGGTCATAAAGGTGAAAACCTTGAGGTCTTGTTTTTATGAGCCATGAATTTGTTCAAATTCCCAAAGTCCTTTGGTTGTTTGTTTTGTATGTTTGGCTTATTTGATTCTTGCTTATTTTGTTTTATTTCATTGTTTGGAAACTTGGTAAAGCATTGATTGGTAAAGCATACGTGTGTGACAAGAGATGGAACTATGTGGCTTGGTGATTACATCAAATCACATTTCAGCCCTGATACTCAATAGCCTTGAGCTGCCCATCTTCTCTAATCCCAGGTTTATCTTGGGTAAAATGAGGACAGAACTACTTACTCACAGATTTGTGAGAGGCTACCAATGACATCACAGCATTGAGAAGGATATAATAACTGCATGGTTGTTTTGTAAAAGAAAAACAGTGCAATGAGGTAACATTGTTAAAAAATACTGCTTCTTCGTGCTCTGCCTTAGCAAGCAAACATTCTGGAGTCAACAGATTGCTCAACTGTTCTCAGCATTGGCTTCATACGCCAGAACTGTAGGTTGAGATGGAATAACCAGCGGATTGAATACCTAGCTCAGAACCTACCTTCCTTTCTCGATATTCTTCCCTTTCCTGTTTTCAGCCCTCCTCTTTCTTTCCTAATCATCTACAGTAAGCATGTATTACATGTAATAAATAATAATACAGTTGATACTTCCAGAAGGTTGGGAAGGTGTAGGGCAGTGGTTTTCAACCTTCCTAATGCTGCAACCCTTTAATACAGTTCTCCATACTATGGTGACCCCCAACCACAAAATTATTTTTGTTGGTATTTTACAACTGTAATTTTGCTACAGTTGTGAATTATAATGTAACTCTCTGATATGCAGGATATTTGATGTGTGACCCCCTGTGAAAGACTCTTTCACTCCCCAAAGGGGTCAAGACCCACAGGTTGGCAACCACTGCTCTAGGGGCAGAAAAAAAGAAGTTAGCTGTTAGATAGGAACTGATTGTTAGGACAGTGGTGTTCTTGATTGTTACCAAAGCTTCAGATAAAGAAGTAAGTGTAGGAAGCATTGAGACCAGTGACAGCTCCAGAGATCCCTGGTAGACATAAAAGATCTAGAACATAAAACACATAAGACACAGCCTGAAATAAGGTCTGTAAAGCCACAGGCATCCAACTTGGCTTATCAAGGATCAGCACCTTAACCCTCAGAGACAGGGCAGTCTTTCCTAAATCCAGTAGTATAAAAATACATAAAATGTCTTTTTAAAGGCCAGGTATGGTTGCGTGGTTATAGTCCCTGCACTTTAAAGGCTCAGGAGGAGACTTAAAGGCCAGCCTGAGCTACCTGGTGAATTCAAAGTCAACCTGAGCTACGTGATAAGATTCTTTCTATAAAAAAATGTCACTTAATTCGGAGATTTACAGAGTCCACAGAAGGTATTATTCAGAGTGGCTGTCTCAGCTGTGGAATGAGATTGGCCTACATTTCACTTGAGAGCTGAATTAGGCAGAAGGCAGTACATAATGAGTCTAATAATAAAATTAACTTCATTCCCATCTTAGAAACTACTAAGAACCCTTAATGCTCTTTTCATTTATGTTCTGGAGTGATCCACACAATTTTTATTATTTGTCAGCCAAGTATCATGTTCCTTGTTTGGGGCTAATAATATAGAGGTATTTTTTAACCTTATGACCACAGCATTTTTTTGTCCATTGTGTTATTTATAGAAGCAGAAACACTGTGTGAACATGGTAGCTACTCAATAAACACCCGATGTTTAAACGTACAAAACCTCTCCATCAAAGGACCATAAACTTGATAGATTCTTTCTTTTCTGGTGTTCTCCCTCTTTGCAGCTCCAGTGAATCCTGTTTCAGTGCTCTGCCAATTTGTTCAAATTCCCAAAGCTCTTTATCTGTTTATTTGCATGTTTGCTTGATTTTTTTTTTATTTTGTTTCATTTTGTTGTTCTGAAACTTGAAGCTTTTTGGCAACTCTTTTACACATTATGTTCACAAGAAACTCTTCTCGACTAGAATTCAATTGAAGCTATCAGGACCACTAGGGTTGATGTCATTGAATCAGCTGAGATTCTTGATGTGCAGCCCTGTCATTCCATCACTCAGAAGAACCAGGAATATGAAAGAGAGGAAATGATGAGCTAAGAGATGTGCTGGACCCTCCATGCTGAGGTGCTGAAAATGGGAGCAGAACATGGGAGCAATGACAGCCAGGAGCTGAAGCTGGAAGATCCCTGAGCAGGATTCTAACTTGAGTAATGTTAGAACTGTGCCAGAAAATGTACAATTGCATCTGATGGAAGCATAAGCCCTACTTCAGACAAATAGCATATGCCAGCAAGATAATGCTGAAAGGGCCCGGATATAGCTGTCTCGTGGGAGACTATACCAATGCCTGGCAAACATGGAGGTGGAAGCTCACAGTCAGCTATTAGATGGAACACAGGGTTCCCAAGGAAGGAGCTAGAGAAAGTACCCAAGGAGCTGAAGGGGTCTTCAATGCTATAGGTGGAAGAATAACATGAACTAACTAGTACCCCCGGC
This sequence comes from Mus minutoides, assembly GCA_902729485.2. Classification (NCBI taxonomy): domain Eukaryota; kingdom Metazoa; phylum Chordata; class Mammalia; order Rodentia; family Muridae; genus Mus; species Mus minutoides. The sequence goes on from LR752777.1 coordinate 30,103, forward strand.
GCTCATGTCTCTAGCTGCATATATAGAAGAGGATGGCCTAGTTGGCCATCATTGGGAAGAGAGGCCCCTTGGTTATGCAGACTTTATATGCCCCAGTACAGGGGAACGCCAGGGCCAAGATGTGGGAGCTGGTGGGTAGGGGAGCAGGGCTGGGAGGGGGAGGGTATAGGGAACTTTCTGGATAACACTTGAAATATAAATGAAGAAATTATCTAATAAAAGTTGGAAAAGAAAAAGAATAAATCCCTTAGAGAAATATAGGAAAATACAATTAAACAGATGAAGAAAATAAAACTGTGCAAACCTGACCTGAAAGTAGACATAGAAGCAATAAAGAATACACAAATGGAGGGAATCCTGGAGATGGAAAACCTAGGGAAGAAGACAGGAACAGCAGATGCAAGCATCAGCAACAGAATATAGGAGATGGAAGAGTGAATGTCAGGCATAGAAGAGACAATACAAGAAATTGATACAACAATCAAAGAAAATGTTAAAACTAAAAAATTCCTGGCACAAAACATCCAGAAAACCTGGGGTACCATGAAAGGATACAATCTAAAAATAGTAGAAGTATAGGAATGGGAAGAGCCCCAACTGCAAAACCCAGAAAATATTTTGAATAAAATCATAGACGTTTTCCTAATCTAAGGAAAGAGATGCCTATGCCTATAAACATTCAAGAACCTTATAGAACACAAATTAGAATGGACCAGAAAAGAATATCCTCCTTGTTAAATGTTAAAAGGATGGAATTATTTATGAGAATGTTAAAGGGAAGTAACAAATAAATGTACACCTTCTCTAGGGACCTGAATATGAGTGTTACTCAAGCTTCAGAGGTTTTGTCCCAGATATGGTTTATGGTCTTGAAAGTGACCTTGAAAGCCAAACTGAGTTTGGACCAAGTGAACCAAATGTGCCTGTAACTTAATTCCTGAAGTCAGTGAAACCTATGCCCTCCCTCATCTTTCTCTTCTTTTCTCCTCTCCACTTCTCATCCTTCACTTTCTGGAGGAGCTAGATTTTTTTAAGGTTAGCTTCAGGGTTCATATTAATTGAATGTTTCCTTTATTTCTTACTGTTAAGCATGCTAGATATATCTTTAGAGCTGAAGGACTTATTAGCCAAGAAAATGGCACATTCTGAAGCCTGCAGCAGAATTCCAAGCAATCTGGCACCTGCCTTGTTCCATTAATAAGCAAGTGATGGTTTCATCTCTATGTGCTCCCTGTCCCATTTCATCCACCTTGAAGAATCATTAGCACCAGACTGGTCCTGCTTATATGCTCCTGGGATTAGCTTTCTTACAAAGTCACCCTTCTCTGGACCTCCACTTGTGGCCCTTCTTGGGCAGATGGTGTCTGGAAGGCATGATTGATAAACATGTTTAAATATAGAAGGCAATCTTTTCTGTGTGCCAAGCAATTACTCAACATCACAGATAGGTCTGCCATGGACCAACAAAATAGCTATAGTTTAATGAATTTATCACATTTGAAGGAATTGAAAATGATTAAGAAACCATCAAATGTCCCAGAATGTGGAAAATATTTACCATCTTCCTTACATAAGCAAAGCTAATAGACAGCAAGAAGGCTGAAGGTCATCTTGTTTTCTTCACATACTGACTTGGGTTCAGTGTTAAACAGATTAAACTAAACTTCAGAACCTGGTTCTTTTCTGTACCTGGCTTGAGCTGTAGTAATCTTGAATGTTGCTGCAATACTCTTGTCAACACATGTGTTGGGTAATATGCTTTCATATAAGAAACACAGTGATATTAATTGCCCATGGCAGACACGTACTGTTGAATACTGTTGTGTTCTAAATAATCGCTTGAGAAATTCAGACTCAGGAAGGTTAAAAAATTTTTAAATAATAGAGATTGTAAGTACTAGAGGCAGAGTTCATGCCCAGAGCTGTCTAATTCCATTCTATGTGCTGGTCCATAAAACCCTAGAGTCTCTAAAGCTCATGTCAGTAGTCTCCAGGGTCACTATCATGAATATTTCAGCCCTATATGACCCTCCGATCTACCTCTAACATGTGACTCTGAGACATAAGAAACACATACTAAGCCGGGCGTGGTGGCGCACGCCTTTAATCCCAGCACTCGGGAGGCAGAGGCAGGCGGATTTCTGAGTTCGAGGCTAGCCTGGTCTACAAAGTGAGTTCCAGGACAGCCAGGGCTATACAGAGAAACCCTGTCTCAAAAACCAAAAAAAAAAAAAAAAAAAAAAAAAAGAAACACATACTAGAGAGGAACTTTCATCTCAAGATAACAGAGACTTAAAAAGGTGAATGAAAAATTATTGTGACTTTGTGGGTTGACAGAATAATCATCGAAGAAAAATGTTAATGGAAGAAGAAGGTTTTGGTGAGAACTGAGTTTATTGTGGTCAAGGACTGCTAGACTCTTCCCCTCCAACAGGCTTATGTTTATAATCAGTGTTAGAGTTTTAAGAACAGGCAAGATCTACTTTGAGAAGACATGGGGTCAAATTCCAATAAAACAAAAAGCCCTTCTTACATTCTACTCTTTTTTTGTCTGTCCTTCCTTCTTTTCTTCCTTCCTTCCTTTCTTCCTTTCTTTTCTTTTTTCTTAACTTTTATTTCTTGTGGTTGTCGCTGGTGCTTTGTTTGTTCATTTATTTTGAAACATGGTTTCTATATGTATTCCCAGCTGTACTGGAATTTCCCCTGAAGACCAAGATGGCCTTGAACTGAGATCTGCCTGCCTCTGACTCTTGAGTGCTGGAATTAAGAGTCATGTGCTACCTTCAAGTCTCTGAAGAAAGGAATCTAAGAAGATCTCAAAAGATGGAAAGATCTCCCATGCTCATGGATTGGCAGGATTAATATAGTCAAAATGGCTATTTTGTCGAAAGCAATATACAAATTCAATGCAAACCCTATCAAAATTCCAACTGAATTCTTCACATAGTTAAAAGGGGAAATTTACAAATTGATCTGGAATAACAAAAATCCTAGGATAGCAAAAACTATTTTAACAATAAAAGAACTTCTGGTGGAATCACCATCCCTGACCTCCAGCTGTACTACAGAGCAATTGTAATAAAAACTGCATGATACTGGTAGATCAACTGACAGGTAGATCAATGGAATAGAGTTGAAGATCCAGAAATGAACACACACACCTATGGTCACTTGATCTTTGACAAAGAAGCTAAAACAATCCAGTGGAAAAAAGACAGCATCTTCAACAAATGGTGCTGGCTCAACTGGCAGTTATCATGTAGAAAATGCGAATTGATCCATTCTTATCTCCTTGTACAAAGCTCAAGTCTAAGTGGATCAAAGAACTCCACATGAAACTAGAGACACTGAAACTTATTTAGGAAAAAGTGGGGAAGAGCCTATTTAGGAAAAAGTGGGGAAGAGCCTCAAAGATAAGGGCACAGGTGAAAGATTCCTGAACAGAACACAAATGACTTTTCTGTAAGATCAAGAATTGACAAATGGGACCTCATAAAATTGTAAAGCTTCTGTAAGGCAAAGGACATTGTCAATAAGGCCAAAGGCCACCAACAGATTGGGAAAAGATCTTTACCAATCCTAAATCCAATAGGTGGATAATATCCAATATATATAAAGAACTCAAGAAGTTGGATTCCAGAAAAACACATGACCCTATTAAAAAATGGGGTACAGCTAGAGACATGCGCTCTGGGGGTACTGGTTAATTCATAATGTTGTTCCACCTATAGGGTTGCAGACCCCTTCAGCTTCTTGGGGTGCTTTCTCTAGCTTCTACATTGGGGGCCCTGTGTTCCATCCTATAGATGACTGTGAGCATCTACTTCTATAATTGTCAGGCACTGGGTATATGCCCAGGAGAGGTATTGCTGGATCTTCCAATAGTAATTTTCTGGGGAACCGCCAGACTGATTTGCACAGTGGTTGCACCAGCTTGCAATCCCACCAACAATGAAGGAGTGTTCCTCTTTCTCCATATCCTAGCCAGCATCTGCTGTCACCTGAATTTTTGATCTTAGCCATTCTGACTGGAGTGAGGTGGAATCTCAAGGTTGTTTTGATTTGCATTTCCCTGATGATTAAGGATGGTGAACATTTTTTTCAGAAGATGCCCTAGTCGGCCATCATTGGGAAGAGAGGCCCCTTGGTCTTGCAAACTTTATATGCCCCAGTACAGGGGAACACCAGGGCCAAGAAGTAAGACTGGGTGGGTAGGGGAGTAGGGCGGGGGGAACGTATAGGGTACTTTTGAAATAGCATTTGAAATGTAAATAAAGAAAATATCTAATAAAATATGGGGTACAGAACTAAACAAAGAATTCTCAGCTGAGGCATACGGAATGGTAGAGAAGCACCTAAAAAAATGTTCTACATCCTAAATCATCAGGGAAATGCAAATCAAAACAACCCTGAGATACCACATCAAACCATTCAGAATGGCTAAGATCAAAAATTCAGGTGACAGCAGATGCTGGCGAGGATGTGGAGAAAGAGGGACACTCCTCCATTGCTGGTGGGACTTCAGGGGGTACAACCACTCTGGAAATCAATTTGGCGGTTCCTAAGAAAATTGCACATAGTTCTACTAGAAGATCCACCAGTTCCACTCCTGGGCATATACCCAGAAAATGCTCCAATATGTAATAAGGACACGTGTTCATAGCAGCCTTATTTATAATGCCCAGAAGCTGGAAAGTACCCAGATGTCCTTCTACAGGGGAATGAATTCAGAATATGTGGTACATTTACAAAATGTAGTACTATGCAGCTATTAAAAACAATGAATTTATGAAATTCTTCGACACATGGATGTATCTGGAGGATATCATCCTTTTTGACATAACCCAGTCACAAAAGAACACACATGATATGCACTCACTGGTAAGTGGATATTAGCCCAGAAGCTCAGAATCCTTTTTAGAAGGGGATGCAAAATACCCATGGAAGGAGTTACAAAGTTCAGAGCAGAGACTGAAGGAATGACCATCCAGAGACTGCTTCAATTGGAGATCTATCTCATAAAAAAGCACCAAACCCAGACACTAAGCAGATGCCAACAAGAGCCTGCTGACAGGACCCGGATATAGCTGTCTCCTGAGGGAGCTCCTGGCAAATACAGAAGTGGATGGCAAATACAGAAGTGGATGCTCACAGCCATCCATTAGATGGAGCACAAGGTCCCCAATGAAGGAGCTAGAGAAAAGTCTCAAGGTTCTGAAGAGGTTTGAAGCCCCAAAGGAAGAACATCAATATGAACTAACCAGTACCCTAGATCTCCTTGGAACTAAACCAACTAAAGAAAACACATGGTGGAACTTGTGGCTCTAGCTGTATATATAGCAGAGAATGGCCTAGTCATTAATGGGAGGAGAGGCCCTAGGTTTTGTGAAGTTTCTATGCCCCAGTATAGGGGAATGCCAGGACTAGGAATGGGAGTGGGAGAGTTGGGGAACAGAGGGAAGGAGATAGGTGATTTTTGGAATGGAAACTAGGAAAGGGGATAACATTATAAATGTAAATAAAGAAAATATCTAATTCAAAAAAAAGAGTCATGTGCTTTCATTGCCCTACTTTTCTTTCCTTTCTTGAGGATCTATTAATGGATTTATGGATTAACTAATTAATTAATTAATTAATGAACTTGGGCACATTTTCAGAATAATGGATGGATGTCCGGATGGAAAATCATCCAGAGGTGGATAAAGTTCTAAACATAGAGACAGAAATTGTATGTGATAAATTCTCACAATCATTCTAGCTACAGGATTGGCCTGTGGCATGGTCTGACTGTACCCATACAGAGTTTTGAGGAGGATGGAAATGTAACTGATTCCTAAGATCCCATTTGACCTCATAGCACAAACCAGTGGCAATGACTCTGTGACCATTGTCTGCACTAACTTGCACCTCACTGTTCAAATTGCTATAACCCCATAAAACCACACTCCTTCCACAGCTTCAGACTGGAGAAAAAGATTTTAAATCCTTAGTATTTATATTTCAGTAGATATTGCTCATTGCCTAACACATTTTTCCCAGAAGCTATATGGGAGGGGACTCTCATCACACTCATTTTACTGATAAAGTTCAAGAGGCCTAAGGAAAGCAAAAACTAGGAATGGAGCTCCTCATTTTCTTAGCAATCATTCTATTGATAGCTTTCTAATTTTAATATTTGCTTTTACCTCTCTTCTGGGACAGGGAACACATTTTTATGAAGATGTCAGTTAAAATTACATATAATAATAACTCCAAAACAAAAATATACCCTTTAAAATATGGCTTTATATACCATTGAAGGATAAGAATTGCTTTTTATAATTTATTTATAGATTTATTGACTCATTCATCCATTTACCGTGTGTGTGAGTGTATGTGTGTGTTTGTGTGTGTGTGTGTGTGTGTGTGTGTGTTTGTTCCCACATGTAGAAGTGCATCTGCATGTAAGCATAGGTTTGTATGTATGTGGAAGTCCAGGATTAATGTACTAGACATGTGCCTCAATCACTTCTCCACCTTATATACTGAGCTACATATATCACTTGAACTCACCAATTGGCTAACCCATCTAGTGAACTTGCTATAGATATTGCCTATCTTGACCTCATACACACTGCAGGGTGGTAGAGGTCCAGCAAACCCTTCAAACATTTACATGGTTTCTTGAAATCCAAACTCTGGTCCTCTTGCTTGCATTTCAAGCACTGTACCCACAGAGCTTTCTCCCCAGTACTTGAGGACTAGCATTTCTAACAAAGAATTCAAAAACAACAAAATTATATCAAGCAAAACTACAAAAAATTCACTATCAAGTTAATTTTTTATTATTATTAGATATTTTCTTTATTTACATTTCAAATGTTATCCCCTTTTCTCATTTCCCCTCTGAAAACTCCCCTATACCATCCCCCATTCCCCTGCTCACTAACCCACCCACTACCCACCCACTTCCCTGTCCTGCATTCCCTTACACTGGGGCATCCATCCTTCACAGGAACAAGGGCCTCTCCTTTCACTGATGTCCTACATATACAGCTAGAGCCATGAGTCCCTCCATGAGTGCTTTTTGGTTAGTGGTTTAGTCCCTGGGAGCTCTGAGGGTACTTGGTTCATATTGTTGTTCTTCCTTTGGGGCTGCAAATCCCTTCAGCTCCTTAGATCCTTTCTCTAGCTCCTCCATTGGGGACCCTGTGCTCAGTCCAATGGATGGCTGTGAGCATCCACTTCTGTATTTTTCAGGCACTGGCAGAGCCTCTATGGAGATTGCTATATCAGGCTCCTGTCGAGGAACACTTGTTGGCAGCCACAACGGTGTCTAGGTTTGGTAAATGTTTACGAGATGGATCCCCAGGTTATCCACTTAATTTTTAAGAAAAGATTTCAGACCTGTATTTTCAAGTGTAGTAGAGGAATTAGAGAGATAGCTCAACAGTTTGCACTCACTGCTCTTGCATGGAACCAGGGTTTAGCCTCAGCACCTACAAGGGCATCTTACAACTGCCTGAAAGTCCAGCTTCAGGTGTATTCAGTACTGCTACTTTCCTCTGGCCTCCTAACTCACATGCACACACCCACAGATGGACATACATACACATGGTTCAAATGGCAAAACAAATAAATCTTTTTAAAGTGATAGAGACAAATTCCATCTTCCTAGAGAAGAACAACTTGCATTTGGAAAGCTTAAGCTCTTTCCAAATTAATGAAGAATTTAACGCATTTCTAATCAAAACTCCAATAAAAGTATTTAGAAAGAAGCTGAAAGTGATATCCAGAAGTTCACCTGTCAGGAGAAACTAATTAAAATGAATTAAAAATATTTCCCTGAGGAGTTAAGCAGAGAAACCTATACTCCTTGCCTAGTTATTTGACCTTAACCATTCAGAGAGACGTGAAATGTCTCTGAATGCTGTATGCTTCCTCCAAAGTGAGTGACATAATAGCATCATTGTTATCAGAGTTTTACATCACTGAGTTCTATTGTGACCACAAGAAACCAGTCTTATTTGGTGAGTTATAAGAAATAATGCCTTCAAAACAGACTGTTACAGTACAAATATGCATCAAAAGTTCTTCAGTATTATCATTATTTTTATCATGAAAATTCATCCATTTTCCCAGTAGCATAGTAAATGAGCAATACTACAATGCAGGCCAATTTTAAAACATTGTTTTATCTACTATCACTATAACCACTATTATAAGAGAGAGAGAGAGAGAGAGAGAGAGAGAGAGAGAGAGAGAGAGAGATTGGTTGTATGTGTACACATATTGTGCACATACATGGAAGTCAGTGGACAGCTTTCAGGGATCAGTTCTCTAGGGAATTTTCCCTTACACTGTGGAATCCAGATATCAAACTCAGGCAACTGGTTTTAAATAGACAATATTTTTATCTGCTGAGCCACTTCCCAGGCCCAATAAGCCATAATTATGTTGAAGATATTATTGTGAAATAGAGAAATGAGGCCCATATTTTGCACAGAACACAGGCTCTGATGTTCAGGGCAAAAAGTAATGATACTAGCATATGGAAAAGTGTGTTAGACACTGGTAACTCGTTGAGGAATCTATTACATATAAAGACAAGAGAACCATATTTAGTTGGCAGTCTCTGGAGCATCAGGAAGGTCTCTTTGGTAGAGATAATCATGTTGAAGAATTTCAGGTTTCAAGGCAGAAAAATAACTGTCAAAATCTTCCTTTGGAAAATTAGCATGAAGTATAAAGCAAGTATAGAGAATAACACAAAAATAAAAGCTGTAAACAGTAGCAGATAAAAACCTGGATCTGAAGAACCTTTAGGCTCAGAATAAGAAATTTAAGGGAAAACAGCTAAGTAAAGCTCTATATTAAGCCATATGCAAAAATTCATTCTGAAACAGCTAAGAATTAAACATAACATAAGAAAAATACTAGAGAAAAGAATAGACAATTATCTGATTTTAGGATAATGAAAAGTTTTAAATGCATAAAACTAAAGGCAGAAATTATATGTAACAGATAGATATATGCTAACCCTATGATACTTTAAACTATATGCACTAAAAACACAATAAATCGGAGTAATCTAATTACATCTAATAAAGGACATAAACTCTGAAAAAGCTATGAAAATCATTTAACATGTGTTAAATTGTTAATAATTTATAAGCATGAGAAATAAAATATGCAAATTCAAATGAAAATACAGAGGTAGGAGTTAAATACTCAATTCCATAAATAAAAAGTATATAAAGATAAGTGAATAATGACAAAGATAAATCCTTAAAGCCAATAAACATAAAAAATAACTTCTAGCCATCAAAGGAATGGAAAAATAAAAGGAATAAATTTCTGGTTATTAAATCCATAATTTCAACAAGAATTATAAAGTAAGTGATGATGAATATCAATTACCCAACACAATGGGATTTGAGTTCCTATTGAGGGTCTTAGAGAGTGTAAATGAGAGTGTAAATTGGAATACAAAATGGAAACTGCGGGACTTCCCTGGAGGTTAACAACCTTAAAAAATATGGGCACAGGCTCAGCCCATTTACCCCATCCCTGCACTTCCGGAATGAGACAAGAGGAAAAAAAAACAAAAAACAAAAACAAAAAAAAAAAACAACGAATACTTATTCAAAAAGGACCTGATTCCAAGACATACCATTACTCAAAGCCAAGCACTTATGCTGTCTAGTAAAGGGAGTTAGCCATGCTAAAAACAGAGGGACAACCAAAAGCCTCATAGAATGTGCATAAAAGAAGGACTAGTTGATATGTAGAGGTGACTAGTGCTGGCATATTTAATCCTTACATGTTTTAACACTATCACCATTTTTAAATGATCACACTAATATAAAATATAGAAAAGGATAATTGCTATTTAATGTAAGCAATATTCTGTACCCTTTAACCTTTCCCACTTAAAAATGTCCACTCTTCCCTTTTCATTAAGACAAAATGTAAGGGATGGAAGATGACTCAACAGTTAAGAGTGCTGACTGCTCTTCCAAAGGTCATGAGTTCAAATCCCAGCAACCATCTGTAATGAGATCTGACACCCTTTTCTGAGGTGTCTGAAAACAGTTACAGTGTACTTACAAATAATAGTGAATGAATCTTTGGGCCTGAACAAACAGGGTCAGAGTGAGCAGAAATTCTGAGTTTAATTCCCAGCAACCACAATCATCTATACAGCTACAGTGTACTCATGTTCATAAAAATAAATACATCTTTTTTAAAAAGACAAAATGTTAATTTGTTCTCTCCTTCTTCAGTCAGCCTATATCAAAGAAATATAAATCATCATATGAAAACCTCTCTCCCATACTAGTGATACATGTAGATACATGTATCAAGATATATATATTTGTTTGTCTAACAAAGAATTTTAGGAAGGAAAAAATAGAATAGAGCAACACTTCTGTATCAATAGCAATGAGAATACAAATATTACTTCCTTTACTCTGAATGAAGATACAGCCTCATTAGTGTAAGGGTGGCACTGAAAGAACAAGCACAATAGCTTCTTGAAGACCATATGATGCGCTGCTCTGTGACTATAGTATTAGTATTTCAACCACAGAATTTTCCTTGCACGAAACTGTTTGTCATATCATGAGCCATCTCAGAGTGTGAATGAGTGTACTTTGCTTATGATGAAGCTGAAACAATTTGCTTTCCAAAGTCTCCCATTCTCCTCCCAAAAAGCCCTCTCTAAAACCACAAGGCACTTGACCAAATGTTTCACTTTCTCCAGGAAGCACATGGAAATGGTGATGGGGCAAACAAATGAGCCAAGAGACTTCTCTGATGTCAAGTACAATTCCAGAAAAAAAAAAAAGCCACTGAACTAGCTTCACAGAGTTCTCACTGAAGGAGATTTTTGCAGCAAAAAATCCCCATTTGTCTGAGCCTATTTATTCCCCAGTAGGCCAAGTAGATCAAATTTAATTCAGGATTATTTCAACAAACCATCTTGGCAGGTAAACATTTCTGCAGACCGAGGCTTTTTCTTGCAATTGAAAACTGAATTGTATGAACCATGCTGAGATAATATTGATAAGAATCAAACAATAAAGAAATAGCATGCCTGTATGCCCAGCTGCCCAGTTGTTGATAAAGACTAGTATAATTTGAAAAGCCTAAATATACTATTGGTAAAAACTTTCTGCATGTTTTCCTTGAGTTCAGAAGAATATGCTAGTGCTATTTTTAGGAGTAATTTTTTTCAACCTTTATGATTCACATATACACACCATCAATTTAAAAAATACATATCTGCAGTCAAGGGTCCCGTCATTCCAAATCTGTTAGCTGAGCCCACTCAGTCTGAAAGCCTTGCTTTTGAAGTACTGGGCCAATCAACTCAAAATAATATAAATGATAATATCTAAGTTTATCTTGAAACTTTGTGTTGTATCTCCATATGTGCTGCTCCATAAAAGCACCAAAAGTTCTGCACAATTATGTGTATTTACCTTTCTGAGTATTCACCCACCTCCATGTTCATCAATACTCTTTCCCTGCCCTCCTTAAAACCACACCAAAACTTTGTCCCTCTAATATATGTAGACCCACCATAGATGCCTTAGCTTACAAGAACTCCACCTTTCATTATCTTGCCCTCTGTCACTTCTGCATCTCTGAGCAGTCATCCATTCCCCTTGAACAATTATGCAGTTTGGGGAATTTCAGTAAATGATGATTTGTTTTTGTTGTTGTTCGAGGACAGTCTCCTCTCCTTCACACTGGCAAACTTGATGGAAAGTCTATGTTGTTGCCCTGCTCTGACTCAAATTGAAGTACGTGCTACATTGGGCCTCAGGCTTTCTCAAGAGATTCAGAATCTTGATTGCAAGAACTCAAAGACAATGATGGAATTTGTCCTTTCTGTCCTAGTAGTGATCACCCAATATGACTGCCAACTGAGTCAGATCGAGTTTGTGATGACAGTGTTTTCTCTACATGGTTTTCATGATTTTACTCTGATTTATTAAATTGTTCAGTAGCATTACAATAATTTTCTTCTGACAAAATCATCCCATACTTATTTTCAAAAACACCCAAATGATATAGGCTTCTAGAAAGCTTTGGATTTATTGCTTCTCCCCTAGGAAAACCTGTGATCATTGGATAAAGGCATACTAGCAAAACCATTTTACAGGGGGAAAAAGTTGGAGCCTTATATCATTTAATTGTGCTGTTCAGTGTTACATGTTAACCACACAGTGAAGTATTATTATTCATACCAAAGTATTGGACTCTAGTATGAACTCTTTCTTCTACCATATTTACATTGGAATAAGACTGAAATGTTATTTTTTTTTTAAGTTTTGAGTTCCTCAGACATCCCAGAGATTACCAATGATGCAAATCTCACGTCCTAGGGATGAAAAGATGGGATTAAGAGAAAATCTCACTGTTTCTAAGAATCAGCATCACTTCCCAGGACACATAAGTGGGTAACAACTGCTTATAATTCTAGTTCCAGGAAAGTCACATAGGATAAAGACTGGCAGAGGATACATGTGTTTTCTTTCTCAAGGGTATTTATAGTTAACTTCTATAATAATATTTCTCTATTCAGTAATGTAAAGGGAAAATTAGAAATTGTATGGCCGCTGGGATGCTCCAGTGGATGTCCACACAGCTAGGAACACATAGGCAGTACTAATGGGGTTGGATATTTTTCACATTTAAGTAAAAATGAAGACACAAAATTGGGTTGGCATGAAATGGTGATGGATCTAGAAAGGGATAGGGGATGGAAATTAATGAGCAAAATAAAAAATATGAAATTCTTAAAAATTAAACAAAATAATCTGGGCAGTGGTGGTGTATGCCTTTAATCCCAACACTTGGGAGGCAGAGGCAGGTGGATTTCTGAGTTTGAAGCCAGCCTGGTCAACAGAGTGAGTTCCAGGACAGTCAGTGATACATATAGAAACCCTGTCTCAAAAAAACAAAACAAAGAGTTAAACAAAATAAAATCTAAAAAGTATCTCTCTAAATAAATGAACTTTAAGAAGTCAAATGTTATACTCATAAATATATAATCATTATTTCATATTGTTATACTATTTCAAATATTTTGCCAGATGTGCTACAGAGTATCCAAAATCAGTATTACTTGATTTCTGCCTGATAGTAGAGCTTATGTATGACATAAATATTACAAAGAGAAAAACATTGTAAAAACACTGGAAAATTAGTAGTGTGCCACTTGGAATACAACAAAAGAAAGATATGATAATTAAATTTCAAAGCTTCAGGGGGAACTAAATAACTCAAAACATAAAATTCTCTTTTGCATCTTCAATCAATATGGAACAAATTATTGTATTAACATAATTATCATAGCAATTTTCAAAATACAGTCAACCAAACAACTGGAATAATCCCAGAGTACATTACCTATGCTGATACATTCACACATATGTATACACACACACACACACATACACATACCATGACACATTACTCATGGGCAGTAGAGATATCTATACTTTAGATGGATCATTTATGAAGAAAGGACATCTTAAAGTTTATTTCTAGTTTTAAAAATCTATCTAGAATTATTTTCCCCTTTCAATGAACAGAAAATATAACCTTTCCAATTACTCTTTCAACTCTAGGCTGAGGTTATCCTAATCACATAAAAGATATCAAAGAACATGGCACTAGCATCACAAAGTGATCTTCTGATTCAACTTCCACCAGCAATCCCATTGTGATCTGGGAAAACTATTGGTGCTTTAAATCCCTTCATTAATTCCACTGAAATCATTACTCTTCCAATTCATGAGGGTTCTGGGTGAATATTGGCTCGGACAAAAATAAAGGTTCTGAGATAAACTACATTCCATCCAATGAACAAAACTATCCATCCAATTATGCAGTCTGCTAATCATTGTCCTTGCTTTTGTGGCATGGACTAGAAAACCTGACCTGTCAGTTTACTAAGAGGAGATCTGTCTTTCGGAAATATTTCATATTAACTGAGACATAAAGCATCTTTATAAAATCCAGATGCTTCATTGCTGTTTAGCATAAACATAAAATATAGATGAACCAAAAAATAAAATAAAATAAATATAGCTGAACCTCAAAAAGATTTACTATCTTCACACATTATAGGTACACATGTATTAATTTAATATGACCTTCTATTCAATTAAAGTCACATTTGCAATTTATAGCCTGACCAACTCTCTAGAGCAAAAATTCCAATTCCATACATTTTCTCTAAATATATTGTAGTATAATTATATTGTACATTATATATTTGAAGTGCTCATGACCAAAAGACAATAGTTATCTGCTTCTTCCTACCTGATGAGAAGACAATGAGCCTTAAGATTGACGTTGTCACCAAATAAATTAGCCTGTGTGCTTGGTAGTCGCCGAAATATCAGCATCTTAATAATGTCCTTGTGACTGAATGGTCAGTGATGGAGCTGGAGTTCCACCTCCAACTCAGCTGTTAGGCAGCTCTGAGATGTTGGGTGGTGGCACTGTGGTATGTGGCAAAGGAGCAATGATGTTAGCTTTCAACTATACTCAGTAGTCCTGCAGGCCCCAGTGTTTTTATGTTTCACTTAGAAATTCTCTGAATTCAAATATATAATATCCTATGAAATATATACAAGGTGTGAGTGTACGCCTGACCGGATGCTTACAGAGGCAAACACAATAGATTTGGGCTGTGGTTTGGAAGTGTGACTGTGTTGGTGAGGGAATAAAGGAAAGACAGACAGGCATGCAGAAAATCTGGGGTCAGGTGGACTGTATGCAGTTTAATAAAGTAGCACCACCTACCGAACAACAGCAAGACACTGTAGCATTTTTCTTTTTTTTTTTTTAATTTATTATTAGATAATTCTTCATTTACATTTCAAGTGTTATCCCATAAGTCCCCTATACCCTATACCCTCCCCCCGCCCTGCTCCCCTACCCACCCACTCCCACTACTTGGCCCTGGCACTCCCCTGTACTGGGGCATATAAACATTGCTAGGCCAAGGGCCTTTCTTCCCCAATAATGGCCAACTAGGCTATCTTCCAAGACATACGCAGCTAGAGACATGAGCTCTGGGGGTTCTGATTAGTTCATATTGTTGTTCCATCTATAGGGTTGCAGACCCTACAGCTCTTGGGTACTCTTTCTAGCTCCTACATTGAGGACCCTGTGTCCTGTCCTATAGATGATTGTGAGCACCCACTTCTGTATTTGTCAGGGACTGTCAAAGCCTCACAGGAGACAGCTATATCAGGGTCCTTTCAGCAATATCCTGCTTTTCTTATGTACTGCTCTGAGGGAGGAGTTAGCTAGTCTCAGTAGGAGGCTTCTGTAGGGGAAGTGTCAGGCTGTAAACATCCAGAGAGAGAAAACTGGTTTGGGTAGTTTTTATACACTGCCAATTTTCACATTTCCAACCAGAGTAAGGCTGTGGCAATTCAAAGTCTTAGCCATGTGCAGAATGCTGTAGCAATTTCCCCTGGGTCCTTTGCATGCTTGTGCCAAGGGCAATGGTGAACATTTGCTGAGGATCTCATTTGCTCCTGACCCACTCACTGGAACTTCCTTAGCACCATATGGGTGAAGGAGTGGGACACCATCTTTTGTTTTGTTTGTTTGTTTGTTTGTTTTTGCATTTTCCTTATTATTTCCTTTCTCAAAGCCAATCTCATTCTCAATTTTATTTCAATCGCTTTGAAACTCTCACAAAGCAGAATCAGCCCTTATCTCCTTTGTCTATGGAACTCTTTGTCCCATGTAAATTAACACATACAAATTCAAGCAAGAGTGGTGCCACATTACCCTGTGGCATCTAAGCTACAAAAGTTAATAGATATTTAGGAAAACTATTAAAGTAATTATCTCCACCAACGAAGTCTGAGCCCTAGGCCAAGCTAAAATTCCTCCCCCTCACTTCCTCCCTCCTCCCCTCACACACACACACACACACACACACACACACACACACACACACACACACAGAGCTGTAGCTACAGAAACAGATGTGCAAAACACTGCAGTGCTAGGGAAAGCGCACCCATTGGGAGGCTGGAGGGAAGAGTGAACGAAGAACACACAGAGACATCAAATGAGCAAGTAGGCTTCCTAATGAGCTGTTTGATGGAGCTTGGAAATTTAATGAGGGACGTGAAAAATCACTTAATAGCTGGTAGGGAGGGAATCTAAAGATAATTTAATCCAGCCACTTCATTTTATCGCTGAGAAAATGAAGATGCAGACTGGGGACATGACTTCCCTAAAGTCATACAGCTCTTTTGAGACACGTTTTGAAGAAGCTTGACCATGGTACCCTACGACTTAGGTACCACTTTTCCATATAGGATACTAGCTCTAAAGTTTGTCCTTTTGTTAAAGGTGAAAGAAAACTCATTTCCATTAGGTCCATTAAGTGACCCAGAGTCTAAGTGTTTAAGTTAGAATACAGAAGAGATTAAGGGCCAGAAGTGCCATTCCACATTCTACAGCATCAAACCATTACTCCATTTTCAAGCCTATCAGAAGGAATGATGCTGCTAAGTATAATCCCCCAACTTTCCACCTGGCTCACTGAAGGGCGTGTCAAACACAATACAGAGCACTCCCTCTCCCTCTCCCCTCCCCCTCCCCCTCCCCTTTCCCTCTTCCCCTCCCCCCCTCTCTCCCTCTCCTACCTGTTCCCTATCTCTCTCACTGTCTCTCATCAATCTTCACAGTAAATACATTCAGAAAGAAGTATATTTGGCACAGGTGACCTATGCAACACTGTTTCATTCCTAAGAGACAGGAATATTGGCAGTTCCCTGGAGGGAGAAGCAGATTCAAGCAAGTTGTTTAGAATACTTAGCCGTTAAAACATTTACATGCTATTTTGACCACTCTGGCATGTGTTTTGTGTTATATCCCTACTGCTGGATCCCATACCTCTAAATAACTCCCCCCTCACTTTACTGCTCACTGCTATCACATTTACATTGCTCAAGATTGGCTTTTTGAGTGGCATTTTTATTCTAAAACCTGCAGGAGCTCCAAATCTATATGATGTCTTATAAGGTATGCACAACTCATAAACTGCTGGAATCTACCACTCTGGTATCAGACTTCATCTTTGTATTTGTTGATTTATCTCACTTCCTACCCACTATATAAACAGTAAAGTGTACCCTGTCTTCTCCAGCATTTCCTGTATATCTACTGTGTGCCAAATATACTGCAAAACATAGAAATTTAAAATAAATCATGAAAGGTATTCAAAAAGCTTGCTGAGTAACTTGAGTGATATGGATAGACATCTGAACTGATGGTGATAGTCTAGCACAGAGACTGGCATAACAGAAGCTAGCCAAAATGCAGCATGCACACAGACATTCTGAGACTTTAGTTGATTTGTTTTGTGGTCTATCTGCCTTTTACAACCTTTGTCAACCTGTATTTCAAATTCAAATATCAGAGCCATCCCTATGTGTGTTCAGTTTTCCTAAAAATTAGAAAGTTCCTAATAATTAACCATAAACTTAAATTTTTGTTCAAAAATCTTGAAAGACAAACCAGAGAAGCAGAAAATAATTGACATAATTTTAAAAAAATTATTTGAAAGTCCTTAAATGCTAAAGACATGGATTCTGTCCATCCAACTTTACTCTATAGCTTCTAAGTTGAATTCTCTTGTACTCTTAACTAAAGTTTTAAATTTTTTAGTATAGTGTGGGGTCTACAGTTTGAACATGAAGGGGAAAAGATGACAGAAGTTTGCTGGTTTGAACAATGAAGAGAAAAATGAATACAGAAAAGATTATTGTATGTTACTAACAGCTAAGATGATAGAAGTAAAAAATAATCTGTATTTAACAATGAAGGTTATAAGATAACCAAGTTATCCTATGGGCAGACTCATGAAGAATGTATGGGAAACAAAACAAGGAAAGGAATAAGGGAAGAAAGGAAGGAAGGAAGGAAGGAAGGAAGGAAGGAAGGAAGAAAGAAAGAAAGAAAGAAAGAAAGAAAGAAAGAAAGAAAGAAAGAAAGAAAGAAAGAAAGAGTAAAGAAGGGGGTCAGAAAGATCACCTAGTTCAGCCAACTGCAATGTATCTCCATCTAGTGGGATTTTCACAACTTTTAAGAGATGAGCAGGTTAATATGCTGTCACTATACAACAATTATGTTGTAATTGCTGACATCCCAGATGTGAGATTCTTAAGTGCAAAGGCCTTCTCAAATTCATTTTCATGTTCCATAATGTTTAACACTCTTTTAAGTATGTGATAGGCACTCAGGAATATTTGTTGAATACGTTATTAATAAAAGAACAAATAGGCACTGATATGGTTGCAAACAATGTTCCTGAAGAACAGTAGCTGGTAGTTTCCCAGCTTGAGATACTGTATAAGCAGTGCTTTACTCTCCCAGCTAATGCAGCAATAAATCTCGGGCAAATCTAGCCTACAGTGAACCCGAGACATTTGCTTCTACTATTTCTCTAATCCTTTATATAGAAAGGGAAATAAAAGATGTTGACTGTTGCTTGAAACAAGCCAAGAAGTAGAACACTCCAAAAATGTTGCTGGACTTGGAAAAAATCACAAAGCTTAACAGCGGCAGCCACTCTGGACTAAGATCACAGTGTTCAGCATGTTCAAAGACAGTCACTGTCCCAGGTCTCTCAGAACTGAGGAAGACCATGTAAAAACAGGGCAGGTAGTGTGCTCATCTGCTCAGCCTGGATTTACTGCTCTGTATGGCCTTCTATTTTAAGCCATGAAAACATTTTGTAAAAGAGAATATTATCCTGGAGAGTCAACTGGACTCTTCCCTGTGCTTAGATCGTAACGAATGAAACCAGATGGTCTATGGCAAGCTAAGTCAACCAAACCCCCAGCCCTGACCAGAGGGTATTCACAAAGAACACTAGCTTCTACATTCCAAATATCAGCCAGTCTAAATGAGACAGTTTCAGGACCAGAGGGAGACTTCCAGTCAGCTCAGGCTGATGTTTTTTATGCTGTTTTGATCATGACATTCTTGCTTCACATAAAAAAATTTCATACGTTAGTACAGCTAAGTAAAACTTACTCTTGTGGGAAAAACAAAGAAGTAGAAGCAGAATCTCTATGGTCTCCAGAGCATAAACATTGATTTTATATGAGGAAGAGATCTATAAAAAGTAAGTAACTGTGCTGCTACCTCATAGGTAAAGCTATGAAAGCACAACTTATTTATTCTTTGTCATATTATATGGCTATTATATTAATCATATGCCCTTTAGAAAACAATGGGCACATTCAAAGTTGGCTAGCATAAAGAGCAGTAAATAATGACTCTATTTAAAAGATATGGACAGATTTTCCAAAGCTACTAATGCATAATGCAATACCCCAGGATGGGTTCTTTGGGCCTCAAAACAATAGAATAATAAATAGTCACATGAAAACGCAAGGAGAGCATCAGGTAGATAGGACCACAATAAGAGAGCAATACTATAGCTGAACAACACACCTTGCCAAGGGCAATCTTCAGAAGAATAACCAGAGAAATGTTTCCATCATGCCTTTTCCTTTTTCCTGTCTCGGATTCCTTCCATGGCTGCTACTAGCTAAAACAACTAGACAGCAGAGAACTAAGGGGCTCAATGTATCAATCACCCTCTCAGAGCATAGAGAAATATGGAGGAAAAAAGAGTGTGTGTGTGGAAAGGAAAGCTGACACGATCTACTATAGTTAGCTAGTGCCAGCCAACAATCTGCTGAGCCAGGTTTTTAATGGTCAAATCTATATACTGAGTCAAAATGATCCTATGCCCTTCAGTTTTACTTTATTTTAACACATATAACTCTTTGGCAATAAAGCTAGAATGGATCAGGATTTATTTCCATTATTCTACAAATGTGTGTTGTTGTCTATTGTTCTATGAACTTGTTCTATAATGCTGTTTTCAACTAGTAAGTAATATTTTGAAATTTTGAGACATATTTAATCATCTTTAAGTTTTTAATTTATTGTCATTATTCTTAATTAGTGTATTGTGGGCAGTTGGTGGGTACATATGTACACAGGTGCCTGCAGACATTTCTAATTGCCCTGTAGTTGGATAGAGGGATTGGTTATGACCTTCCTGATGTGTTTTTTAGAATTGAACATGAGTCCTGCTGAACAGCCTAACTGCTCAGCCATTTAACTGGCCCATCATTCTTTTTTTCCTTTTTAATAGACCTATAAAGCAGCCCAATTGTCCTCATGTACTTTATAACATTAAGACCATGTTTTAATAAACATTCATTCCAATATTTTAGTTCATCTAAATGCACAGCAGTTAATTTCTACCATATGAAATGTTTAACACACTAAAGAACTTAGCAAACACATAGAACTCTGTTTCTTAGCCTACGTGTGTAGTGAACAACCTGTTGGGTCATACTTCTCTCTTGATGATGACAGATACCAATTTTTAACCATTCTCCCACAGTCAGTGACTCATAAATGAGTTGGCACATAACAAAGCTTCTATTCATACTGACAGGGACAGAACAAAGACTGTGAGCACCTAAGAAGAACTCAATCTTGAAATTCCCAGCACATCACTTGCCAATAAAAAGATGTTAAAAAGAAATTAGTCACTATTGTAACAGATAAGAGAAAATAAATGCATATACAAGCAAAATACCTGTTTGATCTAAAGTACAAGGCTATCCTTAATTCTTTAAATTGTTACAAAATAAATTTGATTTCACAATGAAACTCATTCAATGGGCATGAGTTCATACAGAGATTTTGGAAAAAAATCTGTGGGAAGAGTTTAAGCCACAAAACTCTTCTTTTCCCTTCCAGGAGAATTAAAAAAAAATGTGAGCAGAGTTGATAGATAATAGGCTTTACCCAGAAAATAAAGAATGATGTGACGTTTCTGAGGAAAACTGTGCAGAAATTCCCCTCAGTTGATACCTCACTCTTTTATAAGAATCACCCAGTGCTGCCCCATGAACCTGCAAATCAAAAAAGAGTCACCATGACATATAAGATCCAAGTAGACCGTCCCCAGCCTGCTAAACTCTTGCCATCTACCCATTCTTTGAAAATCTGCTTAAAGAACACACTTCTATGAAATATTTATTGAAGTGGTTTCTTTCAGTTTTTCCCTAGATCTGTTCCAAGATTTCTCCATTCATCAGTATAAATAATCGTGTGTTCTCTGCCTAATTCCAAACCAGGAATAAGAGTGACACATAAACAAAAGCCCAAACCATTCTTGCTACTGGAAAAGATAATATTCAATTTCCAAGTATCATTTTTTAAAACATCCAAACAATGACGAAGCCCTGAGTACTGAAATCAGACTTCTTCTCTCCCATTTTCTTTCCTCTGACCATAATAAAAATATCAGATTTTCTATCAGCTAGAAATGAACAACAATCTTTAGTGTTTTGTGTGTTGTAGAGACTTGTATTTAGCTCTAGAATGATCCCCTGTAATAAACCCGTGGGCTCTTGCTGTTCATTATAAGCCTGGTACTCTTGGGTAACTGTCCCTTAATGGGTGATTACATATTAAAACGCTGAATTGCAAGCACATAAAATTGAAAATTAATTCTGGAAGATAAGTGACACTGGCTGGGATGGTATATCGGTAGAATTGAGAGAATAAAAGGACTCAGGAATTAGTTAGCATAAACTGAGTAAAACAAACTAGATTAAAATTCAATGTAAAATGAATAAGGAAGATAGAGAGGGTCCTCAAGTCATGAGAATTCTTTTACAGGTTTTTAATATTATCGGTGGACAGAAGTAATCTGTGGTCAGTGTAAACCCTACTTGAAATGTTAAACTTTGATCTTTTCCTGGTCTAGGAAACATATCATCTGATACTTATGATTCTGGTCACTAAAAGTTTCTGTAGCTTCACTTCAAATACAGATCCTAAGAATAATGATCCACCATGTGTTGCTAACCTATATTGTATGGGTTAAGGATATCAAATACATTTGCAATATAGGGTGCTGTCAATTTGCCACAGTTTTCCCATAGTAAGTTAAGCAGTAAAGGGGCACATATACATGTGCATACAGACAGAGAGACAGACAGACAGACAGACATGCAAACATACATACATCATTTTTACATATTCCATCTCAAAGTACATTTGTTAGGAAAAAAACTATTATTCAAAGTAGTCAACATACTGGAAAAGTTAATGCTAAAAAGATTTTGGTATTCAACAATACCTAGTGGGCTATGGGTACTTGGCAAAAATATATAAAAAATGAGAGATTTCTTATCCAAATATAGATAGGATTGAAACAGATAATCTTCTAGATTTCCTTGAGCTCTATGTAATGTTTTTTCTCTGTACTCAGTAAGTGCTTTGGGGATAGTTTTCATGTATTTAGTCTTGTAATAGGCAGAACAAAAGGAGATTAGAGAAAAATAATAAGAAAAAAATCCCTAAAGTAAAATTCTACATGATCTAGAAGCATCATTAATGGGCATGTAGCCAAAAGAAGAAAAAGAAAGAAACTCAAAAGTTAAAGAGTTACCTACACTTCCAATTTTATGGAAGGACTATATGAACTAACCAGTACCCCTCAGAGCTGTGTCTCTAGTTGCATATGTAGCAGAAGATGACCTAATTGGCCATCAGTGGGAGGAGAGGCACTTGGTCTGGCAAAGATCATATGCCCTAATACAGGGGAATGCCAGGGCCAGGAAGCAAGAGTGGGTGGGTTGGGGAGCAGGGCTGGGTTCTGGTTTTGGGGACTTTCAAGATATCATTTGAAATGTAAATGAAGAAAATATCTAATATAAAAAGTAAAAATTGTGAAATTTTGGTGTTTTTTGATGGGTAAATGGATAGTTACTATTATTCAGCCATAATGTAGAATAAACTCTTCTTGTCTTTTAATAAAGTAGCCATAGAACAAACAAACAAAAAAAATCATATCATTTGCAATAGAGAAGAGCCTGTAAGACTATATATTGCAAGAAAATAAAAACAAATATCACATATTTTCATACTTCAGAGGAGGCTACAAAAGCCAGTGGCTTGAAGAGTAAAACCTTGGTCATCACTGGTGAAGTATAGAAAATATTGATGAAAATGCTTGAGAAAGAGGAACAAAATAGATTACAGGAATCATTCTTAGTGTTCTGCTTTATAGTAGGGAGACATTCACTGACAAGAATTTATGGCATACTTCAGAACAGCTAACAGAATATCTTGAATTTTCTCAGTACAAACAAATAATAAATAAATAGCTAATAGCTTTACATTGTACAGTATGGTTAATACATATGAAGTATCAATTAAAATTGAGAAAAATATCATCCCTACCCTCAAAAAATAATTAGTTAACTATAGATAAGACATATGTAGGGTATATAATTCTAATGTAACAATCACTATATATATATAAATATATATATATATATATATATATATATATATATATATATCAGTTTTATTCCACAAATCAAATGATATTAGTTAACATTTTAGAAGATAATGGAGATTTTCAGAATATTGAAGATACATAAGAATAACTTAAACACTCAATGCAACTCAGTAGCCACTTCTATTATGTTAACCAGGCAATAGTAACTATTATATTTTAGTAGAAGTGGGTTGAGATTGTAATTAGATTAAGTCTACTTTTCCATAAAGTATTGTGTTGGACATAATAATAATAAGCATAAAAAGAAGGAAAAAAAACAGATGATTCAAATGTTAGGAATGAAGGAAGGAGCTCCAAGGGTTAATCAGTAAGATTAATTTAATACATTAAATAAATATGGGCTCAGCAGTTAGGAGCTTCGCAGCTCTTCCCAAGGATCTCAGCTTCCATATCTGATTACTAATAATTGCCTATAACTGCAGATCCAGAGATCTGAAAACCTCTTTTGGCTTCCATGGGCACCTACACCAAAATGTGCATGCACACAGACAGCTACATGCATATATGCATGAATAAAAATAAATTTTTTAAATATCCTACAAGTTTCTCCTTCTAGTGTTGCTAACCAGGAATAAGCATTAAATATGGTGCTTGGTGGAAATGGGTATGGCTCGTGTCTAGCGCACTCAACTAGCATGTTCAGGGCCTTAAGTCAATCTCTAGCACCATAAATGTATAGAGGTGTGTGTGTGTGTGTGTGTCTGTGTGTCTGTGTGTGTGTGTCTGTGTGTGTGTGTGTGTGTGTGTGTGTCTGTGTGTGTGTGTCTGTGTGTCTGTGTGTGTCTGTGTATGTGTGTGTGTGTCTGTGTGTGTCTGTGTTTATTACATCATAAAGTTCTTCCATCGATGTAAACTCAAGTGCATATTTCTAAACCATAAAAGGTTCAGTGCAATGTTTCTTGTATAAACAGCACCTTCTTGTTAATGGGCTACTAGCAAAGTTGAGCTTGTAAAAAATAGTTGAATTAATGAACAAAGATGAGTATTAAAATTTAAATGTTTCTAGATGATTCATGTAAATAGCATGCGTATTTATGTTAAATTAAGCTCTAAAAAATAAATAATTAGAAGGTAACTTTTAAAATAAGATAAGAAAAAACGAATCTATTATTATCATATAATAGAAATTCTCATTTTATGGGGAAAAAAAGTGACCTGATTTTCTTTGGACAATATTTCCTAGATAGTTTAACGTCTACAAAACACACATTAAACAAATATCATATCACCATAAGAGAGTCAGTTTAAATATTATACGCGACAGAAAGATGCAAACCATTGATAATTTTTCATTCCTGTATGCATTCATTCAACAAATACTTAAGTATTTGTTCTTCTCTGTGTACAGAGAACATACTTCTTTATGAACATGGAATAATGCTCATTGATTATATGAGACACAAAATAGATAATTCCAAAGAATTTCAGTAAGTGCTAACACAAGACAAACATCCCGAATGGCAAAGAATTGCCTCCTGTCACACATAGACAGTAAAGGCTATAGGAGACTCAAATTAGTCATCAGTTGAAGTGAGTAGAGACAGCCATTAGTGAGTTAAAAAATTAAGATACTGATGATTTTTCAAAGCCCTTGGAGCAATAGAAATTATAAGAAGTTTATCTGGGAAACTGACACTAGAAACTTCAGAGGTAGGCAATTTCCAGGATTTGAAAGTCTTTGTTGTTGTCATGTATACTTTAAGTTTAGTTTTATGGTCTGTGGTTTATTTATTTCGTTCAGTAAATAAATGACACTAAAACATTCAGTCACATTACTGCTGGAGAGCAGAAGGAAGAGTAGACTAAGGGGTGGAATGCTAAAGAATAAGGAATGGTGTTATTCTTCATCCTGACCAAAGTGGGATTCCATAACTAACTATGTCACTCTACCAGAAATCTGTGCATCGTGTTTCATAAAGCCATGGCCCATCGCTGAGTTAAATGTGGAGCTAGAATCTTCATCCACTGTTTTGTTCTTGTTACATTTGTTTAATCTCCACAAGTGATAGTCAATGACAGGCCTAGTGAGTTCTTTGCTTGGTACAAATAAAGGAGAAAGAGGATTCAAACTTTATCAAAATATATTGAGGAGTTATTTAAGACTATATAGTAGTGTCTATATTATTTTAAAAGTATTAAGTTTTATAGGATCTTTTTATTGTTTTCATTTGTTTCTTTGGTGCTTGTGTGTGTGTGTGTGTGTATAATATTCAATTGGGGAAAACTCTCTGAGCTAAGTCATGAAAAAGCAAGCAGAAAAAAAAAAGACTGGATGCAGTGATTAACTTAAATAATACACTATGTTTTAACATTTGTATTAAGGGAGTATATGCCCTGAGGCCCATGCCATAACATTTGTGAAGATATAAATGGGCAAATTTGTAGAGTCAGCATTCTCTTTCTGCCTCTCCATTCACTTGAGCATTTGAACTCAGGTCAGCCACCAGGCATGTGAGGCAAGTGCATTTACCCATAGAGCCATTCTGCTGGCCCATGTACCAGTTTCCTTCTTGAGTTTCATTTCTATCAGATGTAAGCATTGTTTCCTAGACATGACATGCTGCTCCGTGCCTGAAGATAGACTGGCCTCTTCTTCTGGAACTCCCTGATGCTTGTCCATCAACTAAGCCATGGACTACTTCTTCCAGGATTCTTAACTGACAACTTTTTCTTATTGTTCCCATATTTCCCATCTTTGGAACAATACTCATCACTCATTAGGTTCACTTGGCTCCTGGTTCCTATTACCAAGCATAACTTTCCTCAACTTCATACTGCTAACTGTCCGTGCAAACCTGCACTGAAAAGGGTGATAAATGGGGCTACTTGAGTTAACAAGGAACTGATTACATCATCTTCAAACTGTCCACCATAGATTTGACCAGATTATTTTGTATCTTCTGATGCCCATAGCTATGAAGCTAGACATTAAAGACATTACTTTATGGCCTTTAAATGTATTTATTGAGAAAAAAATCCGTTCAACTGTTTTTTGTTTGTTTTGTTTTGTTTGTTTTGTTTTGAGGGAGGGGTCATAGCATATATACCCATTTGTATAGGGCTGTGCATGTCTATGAGAATGTGTCAGGGTGTAGAGGCCAGAGGTTGATGTCAGATATCTTCTTCAATCACTCTCCACTTTATTTCTGAGGTAATCTTTCACTGATTTGACTAGCCAATGAGCTCTTAGTGTCTGCCTGGCTCTGCTTCTCCAGTCTTGGGGTTACAGACATGTGTGTCACTCTGCTGGACTTTTATGTGAGTACCAGGGATCCAAATTCAAGTACTCTTGGTTAGCCATCAGACAATTTACCAACTAAGACAACACCTCAGACCTACTCAAACACAATTTCTTTATTAAAGAAGACTATTATCCTACATGTATCTTCTTGAGACTGTTTGCAGTTTTTGAGTTGTGGGGCCATATTATCCCAGAGTCATGTTCAGCATTGCAATAACCAGAGACTGGTCCTAGAACAACCTTTCTAAGCACAGGAGGCCTCAGTGCAGCTGACTGTATGATGCTGATTGATAGCATGAGTGAAAGCTGTGGGCCATCAGAAAGACTGTTTAGAAAAGTGCAAGGCAAGCTACAGCTAAGATCAGCTTAGCAGCCTTTGCCCTGAAAACTACATGTACTTTTCTTAGGTTTCATAAAATTCCATTGCTCTTAGGAACCCTGGGGGAAAGCTTTAGCACTGAGCATCTCAAAATGAAGAAGTTGATAACAAGTGTGCTTAGCCCCACACCCGAGGATATCAATGAGAAAATTACTAAACTTGGAATTTAATGTGAAGTACAATAAACTACCACCCAGTGGACATTGCTGTCAGCAAGAGAATCCATATCATTATATCACCATCATTGCTATAACTAGCACCCAGTTTTATAAGCTTCTTTGTTGGTGAAGTTCCCATGAGTCCCATCAACAACAGACAGACACTAGGAACAGTAGGCATAACGCTTCCTTCCCAGACTCCAGTAGGGAAAGCAGAGAGTACTAATAAAGTGAAGTGAATGACGTCAATTCAGTGATGAGCAAAATGAGAGCTTGGATTTTCAAATAAGCCTGTAAATGACGGACATTTAAGGCCAATAACACTGTAATGGAAAATAAGCATCTTTGAAATGAGTAAAATTTACTGCAACATTTCTAAAGGACAGTTTCGAAGCATCTCTCAGACTTGAAATGGGCATACTCTTATCTATTAGTTTCTAGGATATTCTTGCCAAAATATCTTCATGCATGCCTGAGGGCTTACTTTCCTATTTGCCTATGAGGAAAAGCCAAATATGCATCAGTAAAAGATTGATGAAATATATTATGGTTAATTGATAAGAAATATTATGAAACTCTCAAAAGTGGCATGGTTATATCACTAACATGGATAGATAAAAACTTTATTTAGAAAAAAACCTCAAGTTGTAGAATTCCTGCTTATTATAGAATGTGTATACATACACTTACCTCAAGTAGCATATACTAAAAATTAGAAATAAACCAGGCATTTGGGGGCTTGCATTTAATTTCAACACTCAGAAAAATAAGCAGACAGATAGATAGATCCATGTGAGTTTAAGCCCAGCCTGGTTTATAAAGCCAGTTCCAGGCCAGATAAGACTACATAGTGAGAATGAGTCTCAAAACAAATATAAATAGAAGTTGAATGAGAATAGTTGAGGAAGAAAATATACACATTTTGAAGATTATTGTTAAAGTATTTTAAATTTTAATGCTTAGTGTATGTGACCACCCCCATCACATTTGATTAAATGCTTTAGAACACGTTTAAGCAATCTCTCTTTCTATTTGTCAACAGTTTCTATAGTGCATTCTCATTCATTGTTCAATGACAATTTTCATCTACTCTGGAAGGTAGACCAGATGTTAGTATCACTGTTAGAGTTGCTATCAATCTAGAAGAGGCAGTGATCTGTCCAAGGTCACACTTGTCTGGAAGAAACATCAAGCATTGTTAATGAAAGCAGGTAACATTCTTACAGGAGGCTTGGCAGTTCTGGCTCTTAATTAGCAAGTAATTGCAGGTTCCCAGCCAGTACAGGAACGTGCAAAGCCAATCAATCCCTGTGGGCTGGCTATATAAAAACCATATACGCGACCTATAGCTAGAACAGCTGTCAGTTTTGCCAAGTCTCAGTTCTAAGGACAATGAAAGAGACTTCCATCAAACCCCTAGAGAGCCCTACTTTCAGAATAATAACCTCTCAAAAATGAATAACCCAGAAAATGATTTGCTCCAAATAAAAGTGTTTTAAGACTTCATGTTCTTTTACACCAGTTGCCGTCACTCTTTTTATTTTATTTTTTATCATTCTCTTAAACTACCAGGCTGTTTGACTCATTTTTAAAGGCTATCCTGAAGCATAAAAAGCTGATTCATTTTGAAACGTTGTAAATTTTTCAATGAACTAATGCGGCAAGTCTTATTCTGTGAGCAGATAAAACAGTTCATACTTTTCTTTTCCTTTTTTTTCATCTTTCTTTTTTTCTTTCTTCTTGCAAATTGGGTGCTCTAAGATGACATTGCTGCTCCCTTCAAATAAGAAAGTTGCTCCCTTCAAATAATGAAGATTCATCCCTGATTTTTGCCCATTCATCTCCATGTGCTGTCTGTGAACACCCAGAAATATGAAATGTCCAGCAGCGTCGCTTACTAGCTCTGTAGGCTGGACAATGATCTTAACCCTATTCTGTATGGTATCTTCATCTGTAAAGACACGAATAATCCACTTCACAGGCATGCTGGCTAGCATT
Organism: Mus minutoides; assembly: GCA_902729485.2. NCBI lineage: Eukaryota > Metazoa > Chordata > Mammalia > Rodentia > Muridae > Mus > Mus minutoides. Next base: position 59,322 of record LR752777.1, read on the forward strand.
TGCACAGTGATGTAGCACATAACAATATGCCTCTTAATAAAAGCTTTGGCAGTGGTAGTGGCATCAATAAAGAGTAGCTGCCATTGTCCTCACCATATTTTGATGCCCCAAGCAACTTTATCCACTGTAAAATTCAAGCTGCTTGGATATTTGTGACAGTTTTCTTTCTCTAACTTCATTATAATATCAATCTCCTTAATTCAACAAATATTTTCCTGAATGTGAATCCCAGGCTTCAGCAAAGAATTTTTGAGTACAGGAAATAAAACACCTCATTATACTATTTCAAGCTCCTAAAATTATATATATATATATATATATATATATATATATATATATATATATATATATAT